>PVHY01004970.1:0-87777 GCA_004024945.1 Uropsilus gracilis
GGGGGGGGCACATCCTATCAATACTACAGATTTTTTAAAATGATTGAATCAACAGTAAATAAATCTTAAGTATGGAAATGGAGTTCTGAGGTCAAGCTGTAAAATACTATAGACTGGGATATAGTTCTTGGGATTTATTGAGTATGAAATAAATGTTTTAAGTATTGAACTGTGTAGTTAAGCAAGCACACAATAATATGAAATCTGAACTATTACTCTACTCACTATGTTCATCTTATTGTGTGTTCCATTGTTTTGAGTTGCATTATCAATTTAATACAAACATGCTGTTAATCGTAGGCTAAGTGCTGAAGAGGGAACAGGTTTAGTGAAGTAACAAGTTTTCAAATATTGCTTTTATGTCCTTTTGTTGCCATATGCAATTTAGTTGCATTCCATTTACAAATAAATCTGGAGAGATAATAACTAAAGTCAAGAAAACAAAAGTTTGTTAATTGGCCAAGAAATTGAGAAGGAAGCTCATATTCTAAAGTTCTTCTCCCAGAACTGGGAAGAAACCGGGATTTATAGTGGCAGAATACTAAGAAAGAGATTACAAGATTCCTGTGGGAATTTACAGAAATAGGCAGAATTTTCCAGGAATTAAATTCTCAACCCTTTTTCTTCCAATTTTGCTCTTGACTGAATCTGTCAATATGCGGGTGGACATGCTTTTTCTTATGAAAATGGGGTCGTGATTTATCTTTCTAAAGATAAGGAAATTATGTGTACTTGGTTGGAAACAATTTACCTCTCTTTCTACATATTGCCCCTAGTTCTTGAGGAACAGAAGTCAATTGCTTCCTGTCAATTTGTGGTGAAAATTCAAGTGTTCATAAAGCAGAAATCTTCCCTAACTAACTTGGGATATGACTGGTTGTTGCTGGTTTGTCATACCTATTGTTTACATTTTCGAGTTACAAACATTTAAGTTTTAATATTTCCAAGCTTTGGAAACAAAGATAGACAAGCAGTTTAAGAGTCTTTGATCTTTAGATCAAAAGAAGTTGAAAAGAGTGTTAGCAACAAAGAAGCATGAACTTGGCTGAAGTATTGTGGTTAGTCACCCGTCATTTCTTAAATGACATAGGAAGGGTCTTTTCTTTAGAGAACTAGAATTTTGAATTCCTGCTGAACAGGTCACCTTCCTCTGCAGTCTTTGTTTCCAGGCAACTTGGGTGCTTAGCTTTGCGTTGTTGATAAACTTCCAGCCTTTGCTGTGTCTATGAAAGCAGTTCTAAAGGAGAATTTCAGGTTATTTTTTTTCTTGAGATTTTGGGTCTAAAACCAATTAAACCATTAACTCTCAGTTTCACCTTCTCTACAGTCTTCTCTCTGGGGTTCTCAAGATGCTGACTGATTTGGTAAGAACAAAATCTTTAAGGAGAAATGATTATGGAACTTGGGAGAGGGCAGGGTTGGGGCTAGTGTGCCCTTTTAGTAATTGGGTTAATAGTAGAATAAAGATCACTGAGGGATAATCAGAGAATGCCCAAATATGTAAAATTATATAGCAGGCTTACCATTGTTTAATTACTTGAAGCTTTTATTAACTTTTTGATTCTCCCGATAGACTCACTTATTATGTCAAAAATTGATGCCATCTAGTACTAATAATGTGTGCCACAAGTATGCATGACTAGTCACTAATACAGCCGTCTGTTTCAAATTAAAGTGAAATATTTGCCAATAATTCATAAGTACATCATTAGAACAGATTACATGCTAGTCCCCTGGGTCCAGGGAAATGTGTGGCTCCTTTGTGGCTCCTTTCACATCAAGACTTTGGAGGCACTCAGGACTAAATGATTGCAGAGTTCCAAGCAAGCTCAATTATGACTATATAGCCAGCACATTCAACTAGCTGTTTTCTATTGAAATACATTTATTTTGTTCTCTGAACCAATGTAATTATTTCAGTAGTTGCATTTCTCCTATATTTTCAGTATGTACATGTCCATATAACCCTTACATTTGAAGTCAATTGTTAAAGAGTTTGATGCAACTTCCAATGGAAAGCTATTAACAATAAGCCAAAATGTTGTAACAAACAAATTTAAAAGCACAGTGACAACAAAAATAGTCAACAAGGAAAAAATAGACATTTTAAAAATAATGGCTAACTTTATAGGAATTAATATTTAATGTTCCAGGAAGCCATACAACTATTTTCCTAATACATATTTTCAAAATGGTAAAAAAAAAAAAAAATCCCACACAGATTTGTTTAGTTATTTTATTTAGTGATCTAACTATGGCATTTCAAAAATAACATTTAAGGCAAAATGTCCTTGCAGATTTATTTAAAACATGGAGCAATTGTTTAGGGGTAAGCTGTAACATCATACTGATCCTGTCCTGAACACACCACTTCACAACAGGTAGACTGGTACACCATCAACACACAGTTTCATATCTCTACCTATTACTCACAGTCAACAAAAATGAAAATAATAAAAGTGTCTGCTTCATAGTGTTGTTACAGAAATAACATAAAACAGTATTTCTCAAATCTAGATAGTGGTGTCTGACCTATAGTGGGTGCTGTTTTTCTGTTTTCATTGTATTTACTGATATTTTCTAAATATATGTGCAAAACATGTATTTCCCCAGATTTTTATGTAATTTATTGCCCTATTCATTTGTTAAAATTGTATAAGTCAATTACTAAATAAATAGCTGATGTCACAGATACTTCAGATTATCTTATGTTCCTGCTTTTTGCACACTGGGACTTAACCACAATGTGTTATCCATCCCCAACCTTTCTGTGCATTCAAGATATTTCCTATATTTTTTAATGCTGTATCTTTATTTACCTTCTTGAAGAGATATCCTTCATTTATATACATCATTCCTTTTGTGAACATTGTAGAGGTTTTGTGAGATTTTCATAGATTACTTGAACCAGTCATTTTCTATTCTGTCTTTACATAGTAATATATTTAAATACTTTATATCAAATGAGCCACTGTTATAGTCTGCCTCCTTGATTATATGCATTTTCCAGAACAGAGATTATGTTTGTGCACATCCAACCTCTATAGACTGCCATGCATATGATGATACTACATCATGTTTATTGCAATGAAGAAATATAGCCAAATAAGTATACTAACAAATAGCAGATGGATGTGTAAAAGTCACATTTCTTAACAACAATTGCTAGTAATCATACAGAGCTACTATGTGCAAGGCATTTATATTTTTCTACAAAGTGCAATACTGAATGATTAAATAATTGTATAAAATAATGAACCAAAGAGTAGTAAAGATAATATACTTTAAAATGCATGCATTCTAGTATTGAGTTTATATACTTCATAGATCTCTTAATATTAAGAAAATAACTGTTTTTACTTTTCTTTCTTTTATTTTATGCTAGAAAACATAAATATTGCCTTGAACATATTAGCTCCTTTTTAATCTTCAGGATGTCCCTATAATGCATTTTTATCAGATTAGACTAGACTAGATTAGATTAGATTAGATTAAAAAATTGAGAATCAAGTATGCTACTTTCTGCTTTGATTTATTAATTTTAGAAGTAACCATGCCCTTTTTTAAAAATAAGAAAACCTAAACAATCTTCAGTACCATTCTACTGAAAATTTGTCACAGAATAAACTGCCACCAGCAAAACTGTAGAGACAGGTGAATACAGATGCATGGAGAATCATCAGATTCAGCAATGATTGGACATTTTAACCTGTAATTAACAGATTTCTGTGAACTACTTTGAGAGTTAAATATGCTTCCAGGTCTAGTTTTAATGGACTCAATAAGCAATCCTGATTTTTAACTCCAGGAGCCCTCCAGATTATCACAGGATCAAATGAAAAATACCTGTTCACTTCTTGCAATATGAGAAGAAATACATTTAAGACATACTCTATCTAACAAAGTTATTCTCTCAAGAGAGCTATTTATTAGAGCCTAATTAACAGGAGAAAAGTAAATGCTCACCTCCAGATTCCCAAAACTTGCATATCTCAGCTAAGGGCACGATAGGATAAAGAAAAGATGAGATGCGCTTCTGAAGTTCACCATACAGCGACACAGACTCACTCAAAGTCTGAATCCGAAACAAAGGATTCTGAAATGGTCCATCCATATCATCTCCCACATCTTATTCATCAGTCATCAGTAAGACTCCATCAAATACCAGTGGAATACATTCAAAAGAATGCCAAGCCACAGATTTGATTCGAGATGTCTGTAGAGAAACACAAATACAACACGGAAGACAAAAACAAGGATAATAGAGAAAAGTCAAACTTATCCCACAGTGCACCTCAAACACAAAAGCTTACATTGAAATTTCCATTACTATCAAGTAAGTTATTTATCATGTTAGATTTTTAAAAAATCACAAGACATACAAAAAGGCATAGCTAGTACATTATAGTTGTTCTAACTATGAGCATTTGCTGCCATAGACATAGTTTTGAATAAAGAGAAGAAACAGTATGTAGATGTGGATTCAGTCATAGCAACGTTATTTTAATGTGAATTAACCTATATACAACTAAAACAGGAAGTTTGAAAGTAGGCATATATTCAAAAGATCCCATCATTTTGATCTTCTTACAAGATAACTAATATATAAATGTATGTTCCAAAAATATGATTCAGTACTATATTTCCAACTGAATTGAAAACTTCCACACAAATTACCTGCACTCTAATGTTTACAACAGCTGTACTCATTATTGCATAAAGCTGCAAGCAAACATAATGTCTTTAAATAGCTGAATGAACAGACTGCAGTTAATTCATTCAAAGGCATATTTTTCAATGGTAAAAATATGAGTTGCCAAGCCACTAATTGACAGGGAGGAACATTAATGCATATTGTTAAGTGAAAGAATCTTGTCTGAACAAGGTACATGCTCTATGGTTTGAACTATATAATATATTGGGGAAAAGAAAGTTACATAAAAATATGAAATTGTATGGTTTATTGTGGTTTTATGAGGGGCAAGGGGCAAAAAGAAGATTCAGGGGAATTTTAGGGAAATGAGACAATTCTGTATAAAATCACAGTGGTGCATGCAGGTCATAACAAATTTGTTACACTCCATAGGCCTTACAACTCAGAGTTAAATTTGATGGTAAACTAAGGACTTTAGTGATTAATAATGTATCAGCATTGGTTCATCTTGTAACATGTGCTATACTAATGAAAGATGGTAATATCACGGAACGCTATGCGTTGTGGAGAAGAATGCAGATCTTTTGGTGCTTTCTACTCAACATTTCTGTAAACCTGAAACTTTTCTGCCAAATAGAAACTATTAATGTAACTGGAAGTTAATTTATGAATCTAGGATGTGGCAAAGCTTGTTTTATAGGAAGGCACTAAACCAAATATTAAATATAATGGCTGTTTTATTGTTATTAAACAACACACAAAGTAAAAACAAAATAACTCTCCAAATGTTTATGTTGGTATTGATAACAGTGGGTTATTTGGTATATAAGCATTATTTATTTCAATAAGTATACATTACAGTACATACTTTTTGATATGTCCTTGATTAGTGAATGCTAACAGATGCAGAAAAGGAAATTAGATATGAATTGAAAGAAGCTATATATGTGGTTAGAATATATTTTCCCTAGAAGAAAGGAAGAAATTATACAATTGGAGTTAAAATAAAATTGATAAAACAACTATTATGTTTCTCAAATACATAGAACATAATATATTACAAAAAAAACCCAGATCTTTAATGGAATTAATCTCAAACATTACAGTGACAGTTTTGAGATTACAGTTTTTGCTTAGTAAAGGTAATAAATAATTGAGTTAGAATAACCATTGTCATACTATAAGATAGTTGTTCTTTCAATAATGACTAAATGCAAATATAATTAACTTCATTTTTCTTAGCTGTCCTAGAACATGGCCAAATAGTCAAACATTTTCCAAAATATAATTTTTGCTTGATTGTCTATTTTCATATTCTCATTTAAATTTATTTTTTCCAAATATTCTATCTCACTTCATCCAAACCACAATTACATCTGAATGGCTATAAAAATGGCATAATCACTGTTTCTACAGTTAGTGATTTTTGTCATTTATTGCAGAATGATAATGAATATAATATTTGTTTTTGTTACAAAATATAAATAGGAAGCTATAAAATACACTTTTTCTTTCACTCATTTTAGTTTTGCTTGAACTAGTTTAAAATCTTCCAGAACAATGCCTTGTACTATTTTTTAACATCACAGACTGCCACCTACTGGAAGCTATATTAAGTTTTTGAAGACTGAAAAAATGTAATATTAATGTTGGTGAAACACACACATGCACTCATACACACACTATTAAACAGTATACTTCATGTGAACAGTAATCAACTTACCTACTTATTTTAGATTTTAAAGATATATCCATAGTTAAAAAGAAACAAAACCCACTGCGATAAAAATGTAGTTTTTATATGAAAATCAATGTATAGAAAAACAGTTTTGCTAACATAAATATATACAATGAGATGAAAGTATTTTGAATCTAAGTATTTGAAGTATGTCCATTAACTTAGTCTACCAGCGGTCCAATCATTTCATATTCTAGGTTGCCTTGAAGTTTTCACATCCCCAAACAAAATTAAAACCAGAAAAACTGAGAGACACTTAAAAATTATTTTTAAAACAGAGAAATAACTGTCAGATAAAGTCAAAAATAACCTTGAAAAAATTACCACCCATAATAATACTTATATAAACTTATCTTGCATGTTTTTGTTATTTGCAATCTAAACCCAGTAGTTACAAAATATTTTTTTAAAGTATTGCTAGTTATTAATGTAAAAATGTTGTTTTACTTATTTTAATATTATTAACAGAATACTTAGAAGATTGGCCCAGAATCTTGCATAAAGAAGAATTTCCTTACAATTTAAATATCAAACAGTATATTATAGTCTATATGCTTGTTAACTTTTATAATACTATATATTTTTTTCTTTATTCATGCCTCGTTCTAGTTAAAAAAAATGAATGAAAACTGGCAATAATGATAGTGTTTCCACAGAAACAAGAGGAAAATCATGTGTAAGTCTGACTATTGTCTCATTTAGAATTTGACTGTAAAGACATTGGAAATTGAAGATATTTGGGAGTACAGCAAGGTGGGACTCAGAAGGCATGTTAGCAGAATGGGAAATCTTGTTTGTATGAGATCAGTGCTCAACTCATGCAAAGAAAAGGTTTGGTGCGGTTCCATTTCATGCAGATTCCTTTCTCCAGTAAACAATCTAGAAGAGTCTAGACTTACAGAGAAGCAGACAAAAATACCCATGGTACAAAGAAATACTTTACATCAATTAATGGAAATTTGCTTATTTGTTATCATCCTTTCAAGGCAGAAATCTTCTTGAGAACAGTGACTTTGTTTCATTTATTATGTCTACAAGGTCCAGCATATGCAGTAGAAAATAATAAGGTATTATACATCTTTTCTTGGATGACTACTTTTGATTCAGAATGAATTTTTGATGAAAGTTTTCTCTATAGTATAAGCTGAGAGTACTGGCCCTCTATTTCCAACAATTTATAACTGAATATTGAACTTAAAATACTTTAGAAAAAAATTGAAAAACCAGAATATATTTGCTTGTTCTTGTCTTATTTTGATTATTGCATGTGAAAGTAAGCATATAATTACCAAATAGATTTTCTCTGAATTCTCTGAGAATTTCCACTTGTCCATTAGTTCATGATTAGAAGGAATTTCATAACTGCAGTATATGACCATGATGGAACTTGGCCCCCATATATTAACCTAATCCATTAAACTCAAATTTTCTTGAACATACTCAATTTGTTCTAAATTTGAATTTCTGCAATTTGATTTTTTGTTTTACTTAAAAAACATCATCTGGAATTTTCTTAGCGTCATTTTACGTCTAAACACATTTGCCACATTTTTTGTATGTATTTGGAGACATTAGCATCAATAATAATATATTTTTCTTATGGAATCATTCAAAATATTTGAAAAGTGCTAATGAAAATTTAAGCTAGCAATACATTTTTTAGATATGACTTACTCCATTTTGCTGCTGCTTCACCTTATATTTCTGGTCTCTGGTTTTGGGAGTCTATCTCTCAGCCCTTGTCTGTAGAGAAGTTCGTCCAATGGAGACAGACATCAGCAGATAATTGGTCTGGCTTGTCTCCTCTCTCAATTTGAATTTCTGCTTTGGGCTGCTGCCATGTTTCTGTGAGTTTCCTTCCCCTGTGGTGAAGGAGACCACCTTACTCTCAGTGTAGACATCTCTGAGTTGGGATTTTTATTCCTAGCTCCCAGCGACAGTGCAGGTGCATCTCTGTGAAGTCATCAGTGTAATTGGTCACCCAGCTCTTCCTCTGGTGATTATTCTTTTTAGGTCCTTCCAAGGAGATGTGTCTGTTCAGGGCCTTTATTCAATCATCAACTTCCTCTGTATCTGGAGCTGTTTTCTTATTCCATGTGAGAACTGACTGGAATGGGAGTAAAACCGGAGGGAGGTGCTTCACCCTGCAATAAGCCTGTACCCTAGCAGGACTTTGGGACTGTGTGTGGGGGGGTCCCCCAGGGGCATACCAGAAATAGGTGCCTATGAGGGCCAGCAAACCCAAAAGGTGTTCTGGCCACATATAGTCCCTAGGGGAGTGTGATCTGCTGCCTGGAAGCATGTTGGGGAACTGGTAAGCAGATTTTCCTGCCCTTTTCCTTGGATCTGTCACTCCTACCTGGGTGGTGGTCCCCCAGGGACCTCCCAGTGGTGGGTGCTGATTGGGGAGCAAAGTAGTGTGCACAAATAGCAAAACAAACTAAAATTAATAATTTCTCTAAATCTGACTGTTATTATCAAAAGGGTAAGATGAGGCATGAGGATCAAAGGAAGAAGAATTTAATGAACTGTGATTGATGAATATTGGCACTTTGTTAGAGAACTAAATATGGTAACTTGCAATGAAAAGATGTGCACCTATATCCTTATATCACATAGAGTGTTATAAATTAAAGTTATATCAATAAAAATAATATATTATTTAGAGTAGTCAAATGATATAAACAAAATTAGTGCACCCAATTTGATGATACATGTTGGGAAACTATTCACAATTAAAATTTTATATGAACTTGACATTTCTGAAAATATGAGTTGAGCTGGAAATTATATTAAGAGAAATAAGTCAGTATGAGAAAGATGAAACACTGCTTGGTATAAATTACATGTGGAATATATAGAAACCAAACAAAAGTGAAATAAAGAGAACTAACCTTGAAAGGTGTCCATATAACTGTGGTATGCATAAGGCTAGGGAGCAGAAGAGAGAACTGTGGAGACCAGCACAATGGACTATAGTGGTAGACTAAAGTGATATTTTGGAAAGTACATTATGGAAACTAACTTGATGAGATTGTAAAGCTATATGTTTAAAATAACAATAATGCAAGACATCATCTTGATAAATAAACTGAATTTTAAAAAAGTAAGTGAACTGAACAAAAACACCCTATATTTGTGCATTTCATTAGTATGGTCAATTTCATCTACAAAATAATAACTTCAATCTAATTTCTCATGCATTCCTAATGGCTAAAGATTTTGGACTACACTACATCATTACAATAAAATAGTTTTCAAGCAGTTAATATCCAGTTTGGTTGCTTGTAGCTATGTGTGCTTATGTATGTGTATGTGAATGTGTACATGTCTGCTTGTAAGTTTGAAATGTCACTTTCAATCATCAAGCTTATCACTTTAATATCAGCAAATTCAAACAATGAAAGTGGGTTTACAAAAAATTGATTGAATTTGTATTTGAAAATACATCTACAATCTCAGTTTCATTTAAAAATAAAGTATTTTTATCAAATACCAATGCATAATAGTTTCATATGTGACTATAAATTTATTTTCTTTATTAAATATAATATTTTCTGATCTTTTCTACATCTAGAGTTCATTAGTTTGTGACAATAATAATTTCTAATAAATAATCAGTTAAATATATAATTAAATTTATCCATATATATATATATATAGTCATAGACAAGTATATGATGACTCTAGGCAAAACAAATTTTATTTTTCCTTATCCTTCAAAAAAAACAGAAAAGATCCCCCCTTTTAAAAGTTATTCTGATATCTATTCATTATCTCTAGACTGTTTAAGACAAATTTTACCAAAATATGTGTAACTTCAATCTTTGACATGTTCTCATTTAGTGCTTATGATTGCAACCTCTATATTTGCTTTCCCTAAGAAATACCATATCTTGTGATTTCATATTATTTATTTAAAAATAATGGAGAACATAAGTCAATACCCCAATGAAATATAAGAATCACATTCGGCTTACTGAACATGACTGCAAGTGTTGATATTGAGAATATGATAGGAATTTTTACAAAATTCTCTTTTTATGAAAGACAACCTGAGATTTTATTTTCTAGAAAGATTACTGAAACTGAAATGAGGAAACAAAGCAGAAACTTTTGTCACTCAGTTATACCTTGGCACTGCATCACAGAGCAGGGTCTACTCTGAAAAAAGACAGCTACTGTAACAATAGCCTGGAAAATACTCAGAAGACTGAGAATAAGATCCAATAAAGCCTAATAAGAGCTCCTTGTAGCACAGGATGAATCCAAAAGCAAGCAATAGGTAGAAATTAAAATACAAGTTGGTCAACCAAGTCCTCAGAGGAACATTACACCACAGAAAGCCAATCTTCAATAATTAGTACAAAGACATAATAGCACATTTTTTCTTATTAGATAAATATTTCAAATTTTCATAATTAGGAAAATTCTAAGAATTAGAACATCACAAAGAAAAATCAGACAAAAGTAAATCAGGAATATATGTAAAAACTCAGAAGAAGGAAAGACAACACAATCAACAATGAAAGATTTAGATCAAAATTTTAAATAAGCAAATAATGGAAGTGCAGGGTGTAGGTAGATGAATGGAGGATGTAGAATATTCTAGAGAAATAGATAATGTAGATATATAATACTGAAAATAGAAACATCCATAATCTCAAAAATGCACATATGAGAAGAAACAAGATATGAAGAGAGATACAAATGAAAAAGAATGAAGAAACACTTGAGCTATTTGTTAGTATGGGGGAAGAAAATATAATCATATTCTATCTCACAAGAAGAGAGTGAAAAAAAGACTGAAAAATCAATTTACGTAAATGGTTAAAGATAATTTCTCAATCTTCAAAAACATAAATAACAACACAGAATTCTACAAGAATATTAAACTGTAAGTAACAGAAAACAGTAGCAAAACACATAGTAGTAAAACTTTTGAGAGTCCATGATAAAGGAAATATATGAGACTAACAAAGGAAAAGAAAGAGAAAAAGCATAAATTAAAATCAATTAGGCTAACAGACTTCTAATCGTCTCCCCCAAGAAATATTGAAGGTAAACCTAGGTTTAAAATATCCTCTCAACAATCACTCTAAATGTCAATGAACTGGATTCACCTATAAAAAGACAGCTATTTTTGCTGAGTTAGGGAGCAATGAAAGCAAATGTTGCCAAGGGGAGGCAGGAACCACTATACTTAGATATTAATAAGTGTCATGAAACAGGGATGGGTATTATATAATTCATGGGACAGCACAGCAATTAGAAATAGCACACATTAATATATTCTCACCAAACAAAGGAGTACCTAAATATTAGACAGTGTCTATTGAATCTGAAAACAGATATAGAAGAAAATTCATATGTGAAAGTAGATTTCCACACCAATAAACTCTCACCAATTGACTGATCAATGATAAAGAATATGAGCAAGGACAAAACTGCCCTAACAAAAATCTAGGACATATGGGCCTAACTTACATTTATAAGTCACTGCCCAACCTCCCAAAAATGCACACACTATTCTCAAATGTACATACATCATTGTTCAGGATTAAGCACATACTGGGGTCACAAGAAAAATGCCAAAAAGCATACAAATAATGAAATCATACCAATATGTTCTCTAGCTACAAATGTTTCTTGTTTCCAAAAGAATGCACAGATATCCTCCAATAGGTAGAGACAACACCTTACTGAAAGACCCCTGAGTTACTGAGAAATCAAAGAAGAAATAAGAATGATACTTTGAGACAAATGAGAATGAGGTCTACTTTCTAGAAAATATGGAATGAAGAAAAAAAACAAACAAACACTGAGAAAGCACTGTCAAGAGGGGAGTATATGAATACAGGTTTATATCAAGGAACAAAACAGAGTACCATAAAAAAAAAATCAAATCTCTCATCCAAAAAATGAGAAAAAGAAAAAAAGTCAGCGAGGAAAGCAATGACAAAAATTAAAGTAGTAAGAAATGGAATAGAAATTATAGTCATAGTCCACAAGATCAATAAAACCAAAATCTGGTTCTTTGAGAAAGCAAACAAAATAGATGAAACTTTAGCTAAGCTCACAAAGAAATATAGGGAGAAAACTCATATAAATAAGATCAATAATGAAAGAGGAAGAATTATAAGAGACATGACGGAAATCCAGAGGAATAAGACATTGCAATAAACATTTATATGCAAACAAATTCAACAATCTAGATGAGATGGGCAAGTTCTTAGAATTATATGAACAATCTTAAATGAAGAATAAATAGGAAATTTGAACAAATCAATCTCAAGCAAGGGAATTAACGTAGTAACTGTATCTCTTCCAAAAATCACAAGTCCTTTACCAGATAGTTAGATGAGAAAATTCCACCAAACATTCAAACATAACATATCTCCTGCTCAAACTCTTAAAATATATATATATATATATATATATATATATATATATATGTGAAACCAACATCACACTAATACCAAGATCAAACAAACAAAATACAAATATGCAAAATATGTAAATAGAATGCCATAGGTCAATCTACCTAAAGAACACAAATGCTAAAATCATCAGAAAATCTTAGCATATTGAACTTACCACTGCATTATAAGTATTATGCACCATAACAAAGTGAGATTTATTCCAGGGATAAAAGGATGATTTAATACCTGAAATAGAAGTTGAAAGGGAATTTAATACATTTCAGCATCTATTTATGATATTCTTTGAAAATTTATGAATAAAAGGATCATTTATTAGCATAATAAAAGGCATATATAACAAACCCAGAGCATCATTCTCAATGGAGAAAAATATGAAAGCCTTCCCAACAAGATATGGTATGACAAGAATTTCTGCCCTCATCACTACAATGCAATATAATATTAAAAGTAGTAGCTAAAGTATTTAAGCAAGAGAAAGATTTAAGAATAATCTAAAATGAGAAAGAAGTAAAGCTATCATTTTTCCAGATGACACAACAGTAGAGAAAATCTTTTTAAAAATGAGAAAAACTAAGAATTACATTATTAATCCAAATCTGTAAAGGAGCAGAATTCAAATCAATAAAAAAATTTTTTTCCTCCCTCCCTGTATACAAATAATCAACTTAAGGGGACTAATTAAGAAAAAAATCATATTTAAAATTTTCCCAAAATAAATAAATACCTAGGAATAAATCTAACAATTAAATGTAGGAGCTATACAAGGGACATTATAAAATATTGTTAAAATAAATAGAACACACAAAAACAATGAAAAGACAATCCCTTCTTGTGGAATGTCTAAAACAGCATTATCAAAAAAGTCATCCCACCCAAAATAAAAGTAAATGCATTTCCAATAAAGACCTTAATTATCATATGGTTTTGTTTTTCTCTTTGTTGATGTGCTATGAACCTTCCCCTTACATATACTTTTGCTACATCCCAGATATTATGAAATGTCATGGCTTCTTTGTCTTTTGTTTCAAAGTAGGTTTTAATTTCTTCTTTAATTTCTTCCATTACCTAGTTTTCATTTAGTAGCATGTTATTCAGTCTCCATATGTTGGATGCTCTTCTTGTTTTCTTTTCATTGTTGATTTCTCGTTTGATATCTTTATGGTCTGAGAAAAAGTTGCTATTATTTTAATCTTTGTGAATTTATTTAAGTTTACCTTGTGGTCTAGTATGTGGTCAATTTTAGAGAATGATCCTTGTGCATTTGAGAAGAAGGTGTATTCTTTTGCTTGCTGGTGCTGTGTCCTGTAGATATCAATTATGTCCATTTTATCTAGGTCTTCTTTTAAGGCTTTTGTGTCCTTGTGTTGTTTCTGTATGTTTTAAGCTGTCCAATGTTAAGAGTAGGGTATTAAAGTCTCATATTACATATGTGTTTTCACCAATATTTGCTTTCTGTTACAAGCTGTCTTATAAATGTTGGTGCTCCCTCATTACATGAGTTTATGTTGATAATTGTTATGTCTTTTTGATGGGTTGACCCTTGAACCATTAGGTAGTGACATTCTTTATCAGTTGCCACTTTTTTTATATTGAAATCTTCTTTGTCTCCTATAAGAATGGCTACCCCTGCCTTTTTTCCAGAGCCATTTGCTTGTAGAGTTGTTTTTTATCCTTTTATCCTACAATTTATGCTTATATTTTGGGATAAGATGTGTTTCTTGGAGGCAGCAGCATGTTGGGTTCTGTCTTTTAATCCAGTCTGCAACTCTGTGCCTTTTGATTGATGAGTTTAAACCATTAACATTTAGAGTAATTATTGAAGTTTGAGGTTCTAACATTGGATCCATATCAATAGATGAAGAGAAAGTATTCAACAAAGTCTAGCACCCATTCATGAAAAAAGTCATTGAGAAATTGGAGATTAAAGGAACATGCCTCAAAATAATAAAAGTCATCTATGACAAACCTACAGAAAACATCATCCTAAATGGAAAAAAAATAAAATTATTCCAATTAAGATTTGAAACCAGGCAAGTAAGGATGCCTGCTCTCCCCACTACTTTTTAACATTGTACTGGAAGTTCTAGCTAGGGCAATAAGGCAATATAAGACAAATAGGAACGAAGGAACTGAAGTTATCATTATATGCAGATGACATGACAGATAACCCCAAACAATCTACAGAAAAACTACTTGAAACAATAAGCCATTTTAGTAAGGTAACTGGTTACAAAATCAACTCGCAGAAGTCAGTTGCTTTCCTATATGCAAATTGTCAAAAAGAGGAAGAAGAAAAAAATGCCATTTACCATCTTACAAAAAAAAAATACATCAAATACCTGGGAATAAACCTAACAATGCATGTGAAAGAACTATAAAAAGAAAATATTTAAAACACTGCTAAAAGAGATAGAAGACATAAGGAAATCAAAAGACATTCCCTGAATTGGAAGAATTAACATCATCAACATGGCCATCCTACCAAAAGCAATCTACAGACACAGTGCAATCCCTATAAAAATCCCAATGACATTCTTTAAAGAGATAAAACAAAAATTACTGAAATTAAAATAGAATAACAAAAGACCTCACATCAAAAAGCCCTCTGACCAGAAAGAAAGAGAATGGATGTATTACAATTCCAGACTTCAAAGTATACTACAAAGCTATAGTAATTAAAATAGCTTGGTACTGGTACAAAAACAATCAGATCAATGGAACAGAATTGAGTGACCTGAAATAAAACCACACATATATAGTCAACTAGTCTTTGAAAAAGGAGTGAAAAACATTGATACAAGGGCAGCCTCTTCATTAAATGGTGCTGGGAAAACTGTGCCAAGACATGCAAAAAAAAAAAAAAAGTGAACCAAGAAACCTCCTTAACACCTTGTACAAAAACTGACTCGAAATGCATAAAAGACTTTGTTTTAAGACCAGAAACCATAGTATACCTAGAGGAAATCTTGGGCAAAACCCTCCATGAGTTGCAATTTAGAAATCCATTTCTGGACACATGTATAGCTGGTAAAAAAATGAAGGAAAACATAAACAGTTGGAACTACATAAAACTAAAAGTTTTCTGTACAACAAAAGGGAAAACAGACAAAACAAAAGAAGCCCAACCTAGTGGGAAAATTTTCCCCCCATAAAAGTAATAAGGAACTGATAACAAAGATATACATATAACTCACACAACTTAACAAACACAAAGAAAAAAATCCAGTTTAAAAATGGGGAAAATTAAAAAGACACTTCTCTAAAGAGGAAATACAAATGGCCAACAAGCACATGCAAAACTGCTCAATGTCACTAGCAATAAGGGAAATGCAAATCAAAACCACAAAGAAAGACCACTTTACACTAGAAAGAATGGCACACATCCCAAAAACAGGCAACAACAAGTGCTGGCATGGATGTGGAAAGAAAGGAACACTCTTAACTGCTGGTCAGAATGTAAACTTGTCCAGCTACTATGGAAAGCTGTATGTAGGACTCTCAAACTAACGAAAATGGAACTACCATTTGACCCAGCAATTGCTCTTTTGGGAATCTACTCAAAAGAGACCTCAGTGTGGGTATAAAGGGACACCTGTTCTCAGATGTTTAATTCTGCACTATTTATAATTGCAAGGACTTGGAAGCAACCTAAATGCCCCAAACTGGATGAAAAAAATGTGGTATATATATATACCCAATGGAATATTACTCATCAATTAAAAATGACAAATTTGATGATCTTATAATATTGATGTACTTAGAAGAAATCATATTAGCGAAACAAGTCAAAAAGAAAAATGCAGAAACCAAAGGGTTTCACTAATATATGGGATATAGGAAAAAATAACAAAAAGCCATGAAGAAAAGTCAAAGCAAGCTAACAATCAAACTGAAGTACACAACTTGGGGGTGAGGAAAGGGTGAGAAAGGTCAGGGAGGGAAGGTGGTGGATGAACCCCAGGGATTATAAAGATGTGAACTTTATATATAAAGAAATTTAAAAAAACCTTCAAGGGTATAGAAAGAATTTTTGAAATTTATATGATCTCAGAACTTACCTTGAATCCCCAAGCTTTTCCTAAGGTTCTCCTAAGTAAAAAGGGGAAGAATGAGGGCTTATACATCCAGATCCAAAATATATTACAAAGACATAATAATTAAAACTGTATGGTACTGGGACAAAAATAGAAACACAGACCTGTGTAATAGAATTGAAAGCCCAGAAATAAATCTCACACATGTAGATATAGTCAGTTAATGTATGGCAAGGAAGCAAAGAACATATAGTGAAACAAGTAGGACATTTTTAATAAACTATACTAGACAAATTGGACTGCCACATTCAAAAAATAAAATTATACCACTATTTCAAAACAAACAATTAAAACAGTCCATATGAATAAAATATTTGGAAGACCTGACTCAATGGCATAAATCTCAGAAACATATGGTTGACTCATCTACTCCAACAAAGAAATCAAAAAGTAAGATAAATAGCTGAGGATACTTGAACCTGAAATTTTCTGTGCAATAAAAGAGATAATAATCAAACTAAAGAGTTTGGAAGAAAATATTTGCACATCATGTATCTGATAAGTAACTGATATAAAAGGTCTATAAAGAGGTTAACACAGCTCAACAAACACAAATGAAATAACCCAAACAGAAATGAGTAGAAGAACTAAATAGGTCATCAAGCATGTGAAAGCAGTCCTAACTCATTATCAGGGAAATACAAACCAAGACCATAATAAGCTAGTGCCACCACCTGTCTTAGTATCCTATTAAAAAACAGAACACATGCTGGTTAGGTAATGAAGAAAAACAAATCTTCTAACACTGTTAGCGGGTAAGTAGAAAGCTGTGTGTGCAGAAAATCATCAAAACACTGTAAGTGGAGCTATTATACGATCTAAACATTCTACTCTGAGGAACCGATACAAAGAAAAAAACTTATTCAAATGGAGATATGAATGACTATGTTTATTGTAGCATACTGACAGTAACCAAGATAAGGAGATAACCAAAATATTTCAAAAGAGATGAATGGATAAAGAATATGTGTTATATATACAAGATGGAATATAACTCAGGATATCAAAAAAGGTGAACATGCCATTTTCAGCAATATGGATGGAGCTACAAGGGATAATAACATTTTGTGAAATAAATCAGAAGGAGAGAATGAGAAAATATGTTTGTTTTTTAACAATTTCACTTAATTGTGAAAAACAGAAAACAAACAAGGGCTCAGATAAAAACAAACCTTGAAAACTGTCCATATATCTGAGACATCTAGAAGGAAAGGAGCAGAGGGTGAAAACGGGGAGGAAAGGGCATTGAAGGCAGCCCCATACTCATCTAAAATCTCACTCTAATACAAAAGCACTTGGTCTCTCTAAGTGGCTTGAACATCCTTACATCCTTAAAATAAGGTTAAAACAAATAATATTGAGAGAGAGAAGGGATGGAGGGATGCAAGGAGGTGGTCAGGATGGGAGTGGGATCTGGGGGGAAGTAAGGAAAAGGAGAGAATGGACTGGAAGGTAAGGACAGGGTAGGGAGAGAGCTTTATTTAGGAAGATGCCACATGTCTGTTATGACATAGCTTTGGAAAGCACATTACATTGCTTGATTCTGTTTGTCAAAGCTATGCCAGTGTTCCCACTCAGTTTCAATGAAAGTATAAAAGGATTCCACTCTTGATGAAGAGTGGCAAGATTATGGAAGACTGTGTGGGAACAAAAATATTATTTCTGACTATTTTTGGATAATATGATCTACAAGTTTCTACTTTCTGAGTACCGCAATTCACAAAAACTTTCCCACATGCAAAAAAGAAAAAGAAAAATGTTCCTTATTGCCGGTACTCAAGGTCAACATAATCATCTAGCTCATGTGTAGGTGTACATAAGATTCTTAAGTTTTGCTTACTTGAGAAAATCCCCTCTCATTCTGAAGAATAATTTAATGGGCTGAATTGTGTAAACCAAACAAAAAAAATCACATGCTGATATTCTAACCCATGACACTCAATATGACTATATTTGTATGCAGTTTATAAACAAGTAATTAAGTTAATATGAGGTACTTAAGGTCACCTTTTAATAAATGTGAAATGTGTCTCTTTTTAAAAAAGTAAATTTGGAAACATATATAAACACATAAGACCATGTGGAAAAAATAAGAAGAAGGGTACCATCTAAAAGTTTCAGGAGGCTCAGGAAAAACAAAGCTTACTGGTAATTTGATTTCAAACTTTAGTCCTGAAGAGCTATGAGAAAATAAACTGGTTGTTCAAACCCTAGGCTGTGATATTATTTATGATACACCTAACAAAATAATTGTTTGCTTCAGAAGACCACTTTTGTCCTCTATAACGACTGCACAAAGGTGGGGCAAAATAGGATAATCACTAATAGACCCTCTTGTTGAAGAAGAGGACCCTGTCACTGGTGCTTAACAATTCTAAGGGAAAGCAGGCCACTTACTATCAGTTCCTTGATTAGTACTTAACTACCATATACCATACCTATGCATGAACCAACAATTAACTCTTATGAGACCTTGATTTTCCTGGTCCTTTGTTCTGATTTTTTTACTCTGTCTTCTGGCCTTCTTGATTCAGAAAATGCTGGTGAAGAAAACTGAGAGATTTTGGATCTGCCTTCTGGGATCCTGATTCCATGTTCTGAATTACACTCCCAATGTGCCATGCCTGCAATGTTAAAGAATGTATATTTGAATCTCAGGAAATTAAATGAATTATACATATATTAACTAGAAATTTATGTCCAGTAGATATTCATTTCTGATTTTTACTTTTTCTAATTGATTTATGAAGCTTAGACAAAAATCAAAGGTATCAATAACTTTTTGTCAATTTTATTTATATTTCATGCTTACTCTTATTTCAATGTATGTGGTACTATAATTTTATTGACTAATATAAAAATTTTATATAAAATAATACTGCTTTAAATATTATTTTATGGCTGATATTATTGACCCTTTCATTTTATATACATTTCTCTGGTATTTTTCCCTTCTAGTTAATTTTAATGTTCTTTTCTTTAGTTTACAATACTATTTTGTCAAATTAATTATTTGATAAATGTATTTAACTGGGTTTGGTTAACTTTACTGCTAGTATGTAAATGTTTGACTTAATTAAATTTTGTTTTAATGTATTAATTTATGATCATACTTGAAAAGAGATCATAACGGAATGTTATTCTGGACAGTTAAACAAGTACTTATTATACATGAAGATTTTTTCTATAATATTTTAATCCCAGGTGTTTGGACATTTTATTCTAGTTAATTTCAATAAATGTATTCGATGTAGTTGTGCTACACTGGAACTTCCTTTGTCTATAAAATGATAGACATTTATTGATTTAATTTGTGCACCTGTTATTTACATGAGCCATAGTTTCTACATAACTGAAAATAAGACTTTAAATATAAATAACTGAACTGTTTGGTAAGAACTTTAGATTATTCATCTTTTATCTTTAAATCATTAGTGCTTTATCCACTACACATATTTGACAAATATTTCTGTCTTCATTCATTCAATGGAAAATAGTACAATGTTAGGGCCCTTTAAATATCTTTATATTCAATAGCATGAATAATATGTACAGATATAAATACTAATGTATTGACTTTCCTTGACTTACTCAGGTAATCTTGATAAATTAAAGCTGAAAATAAATAGCTATAGTAGAAAATACTTTTATATACCTGATTGATTATTATAATTCAGCGAGTGCTACTTTAACCGTGTTTAGAGCATTTACATTAGCCTATAGTTGGTCAAAATCATCTAGAAAAATTCTATGTTCCATTCAAGAATCGAGACTATCACATAATTTGTGGAATTATAGGATATAACAGGTGGGAGCAGCACTTGCAGCTGATGAGCAATATCACAGAATATTGTACTACATTTGGCTAGTCTGGGAAAAGATGAAAATCATGATTCGAAATATGTTTCTTTTGAAATATGGCATACTACTTTCCAAGCATTGTAAGACAGGAATCATCTGTAGGGAAATAAAACACCATTGGAGTTCTTCATGACCCTATAAAACAAAACAAAACAAAAAACTAGCATCAAAACCGTACAATTCTAAATGATATAGTCAGAAAACATTCATTTTCGTTGTTCTGAAGGAACATCCTTATATAAGGATGATATCTGTTACCAGTTGTTTCTCGCTAATAGCATGTAAATTGTTCTGATATAAAAGGAGATTAAAACTTTCACCTCCCCCAAAACCTACTTGGAAAGGCACCTAGGTAATACTCAAGGTGGAAGGGAGACTAGAAATTTATTTTTATAGAAATATATTCTAAGGAAAAGGGAGATCACAAAACTGGAAGGCATCCTAGTTTTCAAAAGTCAGATACAGAGGAATTTATCTGACCTGTAGAAGGTGTGTTTGCATGCCAGTATTAAGATATGAACACAGAACCATCCAGATAGCATGCCCAGCACATGGACTTGTATCCAAAAATGTTTGGTACAGTAATGTTCACAAAGCATATTTACTGTTCAGAAGGATCATAACTAAATTTCTCAAATATGAAATTTTGACACTTCTGACCTCAAATAGCTTGATTTATATTTGTTTCTCCAACACTGAAATTTCTCAACTAACCTAGAGTGTTCTTTATGCTTTATTTTGAAACTTTTTAAAGAAAATTTTTCCTAAGCTATACATATTCTATTTAAATAGTCTTTCTTGTAAAAAAAATATTAATCTCTATTTGTGATTTGTTGGTAAATATATAAATATATAAATGTTGGTAAATATATAAATATATAAATGTTTACACAGCTTTCTGTGTAATATATTTTTATTACACAATAAAGATGTAAGATAAATAATACCATCACTATTTTTTTCTTACTGTAATTTTCTCCCTTTTCTCAACAGTTATACAGTTGACCTTTTTTCAGCTTCCCTTTATAAGTTTCATGAATTATGGTTTTGGAGATTCTTGATCTAGACTAGACTTTAAAGAACCTCATTTCTAACAACCATAGCATAGACATTGTATAACTCAAACTAGAAGAGATAGTTAAAAATAATTGTTAAGGGTGCATGAAATTGGATAAGTAATTCAAGATTGTTTAGTAATATCTAAACAGGGTTAAAGTAACATACCCTTCAATTAACACTGAAAACAGGAATGTTTTTTCTGTTTTCTTGCTACTGCAGGACACTCTAGAGGTCTGAGGTGTTTTGACTCACTGTTATTCAAACTTTCTCAATTCTAGTGAACAGCCATTCATGAACATTCTGGTAAACAATCAATAAGCATATTTTCTAAAGCAGATAGTTTTCTTTTTGCCCAGTCTCATAATTATACCTAGAATGTTTGAATTAAAAGACTATTTTAGAAATTACCCTAGTAACTGAAAATGATTCTGAATTAGTAAGAAATTTTCAGTCTTATGTTACTTTTGGTAGACAGATTTCATTAATATGGTGAAAAATAAAAATATTACTTTCTTAATAACTCAAATCTAACACCACCTTTTATGAGCACTGATAATCTAATCTGGGCTTTTTGATTTTTCTTTTTTGACCCTTGAGTCAAACACAGAAAGAACATTTATTTTAAGTGCATTTATTTAATGATCCATGTGTGTTCTTTTACATTGTTCTTTTACATTGTTGTTTAATAATACATCAAGTCTAGAAGTCTTTCCTTTTCATTCACACAATGTAAGGGTCAACCACAAAATCTACTTTCTGTAGGATAGAAGTGGTGCTTTCAATAGAAATGTGAATGAGTGGACACTTGGTAAATGAAGATTAGAAATAATAAGAAAACAATGGTGAAGGGTTTACTTTTCATCCATAATCCACATACAGCATTTAGTATTTTAACAGGATTCCCCAAAAGAAAACTGTAGTGCTTTAGATGGACTGCCTGGTAGTGTATCCTTGGAGAACACAGAATCTGGCAGCAGGGAGTGAGCTCAGTGGGAAGGTTAGACCTATAAGTAAAATAACACTTGATTTTCACCAAAGCAGGTCTTTACATTTCAGAGAGTTCTGCCACTTTTTGTTCATATTCAGGAAGCTCTATCTACTTGTTCTCTCTGCATTCCTGCTGATGCAAACCCCAGTTGTCCTCTATTAGCTATTACAAAAGAAAACCTTAACTTTTCCTTTCAAAGATTTAAAAGTAACAGACAGGTCTTTACATCTGGAACAAACAGTCACAGATCCACCTTTTTACTGAAAGGCACTTTCACCTCTGTGAACTGTACATGGCAGGCTTCTTTAGATTAGAGTCCATTACAAAGGTTTTCAGCATCATCATACTTATCTGGAATACTCAATAATTTTGATAAAAAAATCTTTGCTGAATTTTATAATATTATATAAGGCTGCTTATGGCTCACATTTTCTATGTTTTGTAGTACTAAATTCAGCATATAGTGCTTTAAAAATAATTCACCTGTAATTGTGTGTTGTTTTACCTTTCTCTGATTACCTGTATGTAGTCAAATCTGAGAACCTGAGGACTGACACTACTATTTCTTCTGCTATATATGTATATATATATATTTAATAATATATATTTTTACTGAGTAAGTTTTGTTTACATTTGTCTTTTGGGTGTTTCTCCCTCTCCTCCACCCTAACCCCCTGGTCTCTCCATCTCTTTTTTCACTGCCATTTATTGTTTAATTTTTAGTCCCTTGAGTTCTTCTTTTTCTTTCCTGTAGCAATGTCCGGTATGGACGTGGTTTCCTGGGACACAGGGCCTGTGTTTAGTTTTCCAAGTGTCCTTTGCTGCTGGCCACCAGTTTACACATGATTGTGTTCTTTAAGTGCCTCCTCCTTCTTACTGGTTAGCTGCTCCGGCCCATCTTCTGTCATATTTTGCAACTGTTTTGTTTTGTAGTTCTGGTTGTTGGCGTTGGGAGCGTTTCTCTCAGCTAGTTTGTGCACCAATTTTTTTGATCGAGATAGGCCCTGGCAGATGGTTGATCCGGTTTGTTGTGGGGCCACTGCCCGTCACTTGGCTTTCCTCGCCCTCTAAAGTAGGAGGGTCCTTTGATCATGCTGAAGGCAATTCTGAATGGGAAATTCCGTTCCCGTCTTTGTAGATCAGAGTGATTGTATTTCTGAAGTAGTTTGTCTCTATAATCAGTCATATAGTTCTGTGTCCCACGGATCTAACATGTTCAATGTTCTGGACTACTTCTTTGTTTTTCACCTCTGTATTCATGTGTAACTGCAGTTGAATTGCTGATTTAGTTGCTTCTGGTGAGGGCTGACTTTATTTAGAGAAGACCAGAGGGAATGACCCTTACCACCCAGTACCCACGACCTGCCTGCCCTCCCCCCACCCCCACCGCCAGCCTGAGCATCTGGCAGGGGTGGGGGGCTCAGTATCCGGCAGCATGGCTGAACCGGACTTGTGAGTGGGGATACCCCCACCTTTTCCAGCCACCTGGTACAGTGGCTGAGGGACACCCTCAGTCACTCCCAGCCGCCCTGGCAGGCAGCAGCCCCCCCACCTTACGCTCCCCAAACTCCGAAAGGAGCGTGGCAGGCTAATGGCTGGGGGCTCAGTGTCCAGCAGCTGCTATATTGTTTTCTATTGCTGTATAAACATAACAGAAATTTAGCGTCTTGACAGAGCATCTATATTACCTTTCAGTTTTCCTATGTCAAAAGTCTAAGCAAGTTTTCCCTGGGTCCTAGTTTAGAGTCTCCCAACACTTCAACTAAATCATGGGGATCATGGGGTCCTCTTTCTAATTCATTTGGAAATTAGCAGAGTTCATTCCATGGCAGTTGGATCACTGAGATCCCCATCCTCTTTTTCTTGGATAGAAAGAATAAAATTAAAAATTAATAAATGCACACATATATTTTCCCACTTGTGCCAAGCACAAGATGTAATATAAATTTGATAGACTAAGCAGCCTTGAAGTGGAAGGCTAATAATAAAAAAAAATAGAAAATTCAAGTGCCTTTGAACAAAAGAAAGTCTGTCAATATTTTTCTTCATTTATTAATTTAACTGGCTTACAACCCTGAAAATGATTCAGAAATACAGGATCTCAACTCTTCAGAGGTGTTAACACCCCACACCTACCATCAAGTCACCTACAGCCCTCCACTGCAATCTGCTGAGCCTTCTCCTAACATTGTTCTTTACCTTTTTTCTAGATTTCTAAAGTTTATTTTGTGTTGGGTCATCTAACTAAAAACTAAGGTCTTTATTATAGATCTTAGTTATTTTGTAATATTTTATTTTGTAAATTTTGTAATATTTTATTTTGTAATGAGAAGAACCTGACAGTCTTTCTAATTTGGTTTTATTTTAGCATAATGCTTTCCAGTTCACCTATACTGTTGCAAATGGAAAAGATTCATCTGTGTTTGTTTTGTTTTGCTTTGTTTTTATAATTGAGTAGTATTCTCATATAGATAGATAGAAGATAGATAGATAGATATAGCCTAAGTGTGTATATATATGTATATCTTATTATAGGCTATATCTTATTAATCCACTCATACTTCAAACTTACATTGATTTCATAACTTAACTATTGTCAATAGTGCTACAATGAACATAGATGTGCATAATTGCCTTCAATTTAGTGATTTTGCTTCATTTGTAAAATATCTAAGAGTGGAAGGGTTGGATCATATGGTAAACCTATTTTTAATATTTTGAGAAAGTGTTACTGTTTTCCAAATTGAATGGAACAGTCTATAGTCCCACCAACAGTGAACAGTGTTCCCTGTTCGCATTCTCAGCAGCACTTGCTCTTTCTGTTTTTTTTTTTTTTTCTATGAATCATTCTCACAGCTGTAGATGGTATATCATTATGGTTTTGATCTGCATTTCCTTAAATTCTATGTGATGATAATCTTTTCTTTTTCTTTCATGTGTCCATTGACCATCTGTATTTCTTTGGAAAAAGTGGCTATTTAGTTTCTCAGCTTATCTTTTTATTGGCTGTTCACTTTCTTTATATTGAATTGTATGAGACTTTTATAGGTCTTATTATTTCCTTAAGATATATATATATATATACATATATATGTATATATATAATACAAATCTTTTCTAATACTACACAGGCTTTTTTTTTTTTTTTTTTTTTTTTTTTTTTTTTTTTTTTTTTTTTTTTTTTTTTTTTTTTTTTTTTTTTTTTTTTTTTTTTTTTTTTTTTTTTTTTTTTTTTTTTTTTTTTTTTTTTTTTTTTTTTTTTTTTTTTTTTTTTTTTTTTTTTTTTTTTTTTTTTTTTTTTTAGAGTAGTGTCACTTGTTTGTTTTGCTTTTGTTTCCCTTGCCATGAACTCCAAATACATTCGTATAACCATGTTTTGTTCTCTTTTTTAATGTTTTTTACCTGTTTTATGGCTTCATAAAGTAGATATGGTATTGCATCTTACTGTTTAATCCATTTTGAATTAATTTTTCAATATATTATGATTTAGTGGAATAGATTACTCTTTGATATGACTGCCAAGATTTCCCAACACCATTAATTGAAAAGGCTTTTATTTCTCCATATATACTCTTGGTTCCTTTGTCATAGATTCATTATGCATATACACTTGGGTTCACTTCTGAACTCTCAATGCTACCACATTATCTGTATTTCTATTTTTATTATGTTATTTTTTTATTGCTACAGTATTAAGATATCCTTTGACTTCTGGAGATGAAATATCTTCATTCTTTTTCTTTTTGTCAGGATTAACCTGTGTGGTTGGTGTCTTTTTGGATTCATAAACATTCTGGTAATGTTTACATAATTCTTTAAAGGTGCAATTTTTGAAAAGTATTATTGCACACCCAGAGGGTTAAGTTTGGAAGTTGTGGAAAGGCAATTTAAATATATGTTTATTAATTTTCATTACCTATACTACTTATATTCCTAAAACTATATTGCCTCACAAATAAATTTAGTTCAATATTTCATTATTTAAAATGAAGGAACGATAGTATAAGACCATCAACTATTCATTGATATATTTGAAAATTTAAGAACATAACATCTTAGTCAGTTATTGATAATCTTATTGATAAACTTTGATATAAATAATATCAAAGTAATATTATAAATATTTAAAAATAATATCAATTTATTTATAAATAATTTCAATATAAATAAATATTTATAAATAATATCAAAGTTAGTAAGTGTCTCTTATATTATTGATATAAATAATATGCTTATATCACTAATTTGCGATGTGTCATGATCACAGAAATTCACTGAAAGGTGAAAATCAAGCTCATTTATATTGATTCTCTATTTGTCCATTACTCCTGCCCAAACTTGTGGATTAGTCTAGATTTTTTAAAATAAAATTATACATTTTATATTATATGTTTCTTTATATGCTCACCTGCTTATCTTAAAAGATGATAAAGAAATAATAAATTTGTGAATATCTTCAAGAGAAAGACATTTGTTCTGCAATAATGGTGAAGGATAATTTAAAAACATTTTGTCCCAGAAATTTGATGTCACCACTTTGTCTTTTAGCATAAGAGTTGCTAGTGAGAAATTTAATCTCCAAAAGTCTAACATTGACTTAAGAATCAAAGTTGTGTATTGTAGAATTCCAATAGTCTAGTGTATAGAATTGTTATGTTATATGTATATAAAAGGATCTTGCAAGTGTGGTCAATGATGTGGAGTGAAGTCAATGATTATACACTGTTGATCAAAATGTAAACTGGGGTAGTCACTATGAAAAATTAGTCAAATTTAAGAATTTATTTTTCAATCCAGCCATTCCATTCCTCAGTATATGTCCAAATAAAACACAATGACTAATACAAGAAAATATAAGTGACCTAAAGTTAATTGTAACATTATTTGCAATAATCAAGACATGAAAATAAGCTGGGTCCTTTCATGCATAGATGGGTAAAGAGAAGATGTTAATTTTCCACAATGAAATAGCTGTACAGTTACAAAAGCAATTAAATCTTGCGATTTTTTAAAGCATAAAAGGATTTTGTTTGGATTATGTCAAGTGAGATAAGCAGAAGGATATACAGATGGCAAGGAGTAAAACAGTAAAATAATGTTAGATATCACTTATTATCATGGAAATGCAAGACAAAAATTACAATATCACTTAGTACCTGTGAGAATAACCAATGTCAAAAAGACCAGAAATAACAGGTACTAATGAGGATGTGTCAGTAAAAGAACTCTCTTACAGTGTTGGTGAGAATTTAGTTGGTATAACTCTTGTGGAGAACATTACGGAGGTTCTAGAAAAGATTGAAAATGGGTCTCCCATACAAATGATCAGTTACACTCATAGTTATCTAACTAATACAAAAACAGTAATTTAAAAGAAAATATGCACTTCTATGTTTGTTGAAATGCTATTACAATAGCCAAATTATAGAAGCAATCTACATGAGCAAATATAGAAGAGAGGTTCAGGAATATGTGCTATACATATGCAGAGGAATTCCATGTAACTATGAAAACAATTGCCATTTGTAATAGCATAGATGTTATTGGAGGGAATTTTGTTAAGTAAAATAAGTCAGAAGTAGAAAGACAAAAACAGGGTGATAACTCTATATGAAGAATATAAAGAGAACAAGGGATCAGATAAAGTCAAACTAAGAACTAGTCTTAGAAATCTGACTACAGAATTGAGTGTAACAGTGGGACTAGGGGAAGGATATGGCAAGGACAAGGTAGAGAGGGAGAACTGTGGTCTCTGGTGGTGGATGAAAGGTATATTGTTGATGGGTACAGTGTGGTAACAACACCTGAAGGGAAAGATCTTATACTTTAATAAAGATACAAATATGTTAAGCACACTTCCTGCAAAAGGGAAAAAGTGTCAGAAGGAGGATAGACACAATATGGTTTCACGCATATATGATAAAAAAAAATAGTCAACAAAATGAAACTCTTTGATACAGAGCAGAGACTGGAGGTTAGCAAGTTTGGGCTTGGATGAAGTGGGTACAGGATATCAGCTACAGGACCATGGATGGGAACTCAACTTTGTTGGTGATGATAATATAGTGTATATAGATGTGGAATTATAGTTTATTTCTTTATCTTTATGCATGATGCTTTTATCATGTTATAAATAATAGTACCCTAATAAAATTTTATAAAAATAAAAAGTTTATTGTAGCACAATGTTAGCTTCAATTTTAGTCATTTTATTTCTAGTCATTTACTTTGTGTTAATCATGATTTTTAGGCTGACATGACTATAGGTTTTGAGCTCAGAGAATGAGCAGTCCTAACAAAAGAAACTGTTCAAAACATTGCATTGATTCTATTATTGCTATTTTGAACTATCTTGTCTCAGTTGTATAATTATTCCATGTCTTTTCTATTTTATCTTTTAGGTTTTCTTTTTCTTTTTTGAAATTGTTCTTGTGCTTCTTAGTCCTCATACATGTGCTATTGTAATTTGACAGTATATTCCCTCCATGCAAGTATGTAAGTAGAATTTATGATGGGTAGAATTCAAAAGCTTGCTATTACACCACCTTTCATGGGTTGTTCCCAAGTCATTTTATGTCAGATTACCAGGTTCATCTTTCCATGGAAGTAGATAAAAGAGCACATGGAAACTTAGTAAGTGTCCCTTCCACTACATTTTTGCATTCCTTTATAAATCTCATTAAAAAACAGGGGTATGAGTAAGCTGATAGTCCAAAATAAAATACATGCTCAATTTTACCATAAAAATAAATGTTGTTGTGTTGTTTCACCAAAACATATTAGAAGCTGATAGTCCAAAATAAAATACATGCTCAATTTTACCATAAATATAAATGTTGTGTTGTTTCACCAAAAAATATTAAATACCTGGGAATAACCTAACAATACACATGAAAGAACTATACAAAGAAAATTTTAGAATGCTGTTAAAAGAGACAGAAGAAGACATAAGGAAATGGAAAGACATTCCCTGCTCATGGGTTGGAAGAATTAATATCATCAAAATGGCCATCCTACCCAAAGCAATCTATAGATTCAATGCAATCCCAATAAAAATCCCAATGACATTTTTTAAAGAGATAGAACCAAAAAATTACTGAAATTCATATGGAATAACAAAAGACCTTGAACATCAAAAAGTCTCCTCACCAGAAAAAAAGAGAAAGGAGGTATTACAATTCCAAATTTCAAACTATACTACAAAGCCACAATAATAAAAACAGCTTGGTAGTGGTACAAAAACAGGCAATCAATCAGACCAATGGAACACTATGGAGTTCCTGGAAATAAAACCACACATATATAGTCAACTAATCTTTGACAAAGTTGTGAAAAACTTACATTAGAACAAAGATAGCCTCTTCAATAAATAGTGATGGGAAAATTGGATTAAGACATGCAAAAATATGGATCAAGACAACTCCCTCACACCATATACAAAAATCAATTCAAAATGGATAGAAGACCTAGATGTCAGACCTGAAACCATAACATACTTAGAGGAAAACTTGGGAAACACTCTCCATGAATTACAATTCAGAAATTCCCTTCTGGACACATCCTCAGATGGCAAAAAAATGACAGAAAAACAGATGGAACTACAGCAAACTAAAAAGCTTCTGTACAACAGAAAAAAAAATAAATAAAACTGAATGGGAAAAATAATTTTCCCTTGACAAGAGTGATAAGGGTTTAATAACAAAGATCCATAAGGAACACACAACTAAACAAAAGCAAACAAGAAACCCAATCAAAAAAATGGAGAGAAGAACTAAAAAGACACTTCTCCAAACATGAAATAAAAATACCCAACAGGTAAGAAAGAAAGAAAGAAAGAAAGAAAGAAAGAAAGAAAGAAAGAAAGAAAGAAAGAAAGAAAGAAAGAAAGAAAGAAAGAAAGAAAGAAAGAAAGAAAGAAAGAAAGAAAGAAAGAAAGAAAGAAAGAAAGAAAGAAAGAAATAAGAAATAAAAATACCCAACAGGCACATGATAAATTGCTCAACATCACTAGCAATAAGAGAAATGCAAATCAAAACCAAAATGAGATACCACTTACACCAGTAAGAATGGCCCACATCCAAAGAATGGAAAACAACACATGCTGGCATGGTTGCGGAGAGAAAAGAACACTCTTACACTGCTGGTGGCAATTTAAACTGGCCTAACCACTATATAAGGTTGCATGGAGGACCCTCAAACTAATGAGAATGGAATTACCATTTGACCCAGCAGTCGCACTTCTGGGAATCTACCCAAAGGAGACCTCAATGTGGGTACAAAAGGACACCTGTGCTCGGATGTTTATTGCAGCACTATTTATAATTGCAAGGTCATGGAAACAACCCAAATGCCCCAGAACAGATGACTGGATGAAAAAAAAAAAATGTGGTATATATACAAAATGGAATATCACTCATCAATTAAAAGTGACAAATTTGATGATTTTATGATAACATGGAAGTACTTTGAAAAAATCATATTAGCAGAAACAAGTCAAAAAGAAAAAAATGGAAACCAAATGGTTTCACTAACATATGGGATATAGGGGGAAAAAAAAACCCTGAGGAAAAATCCAAACAAGCTAACCACCAAACTGAAGCATACAACTTGGAGCAAGGAGGAAAGGGGGAGAACAATGGGATGGGTGGGGGGATGAATCCCTGGGATTATGAAGATGTGAAATTTATATATAAATAAATTTAAAAATAATAGAAAATAAATGTTGAGTGATAGGCAAGTGCTCTAGTGAGTTTATTTCTTTATCTTCTTAACAAAGAATTAACTCTTATAGGAATTCATTAAGATGATGTCTATACAATACAGAACTGATCACTGCTGCTCAAGTATGTTATGATTTTGGGGCCCTGGAGAGTGAGTTAGGTAGTTACTTTATCCAGTCTTATGAGTCATCACGGTTTTCTCACACAGTGTTTTATAACTAAAAACACCCTTCTGAGCCTGAACATTTGCTTCCTCTCTGGACAACCTGCCCACACCAGTCAGCCTATGAAACTATTCTGCTTAGGGTTTGGTTTTACCTCCTCACCAGGATTTCTTCAGTTTCACTGCCAATGTCAGCCATACTCTGCAGTGAGGGATTCCCCCCTTCCCCTTAGTGACAGGTCACAAGACTCTGTAAATGTGGCTCCAGCACAGCAGTCTTTCCTTGTATGCTGTAATTTTTCTTGAATGTCTTTAGCTAGAGCTCTCAGAGGGCAGATGCTTAGCCCTGACCATGTGTCTATATTTTTGTGTCAGGTGCTACCTAATAAGGGCTAAGTTAAATGGGATTGAAATCAACGACTAAATATACATGATGTTTCTGAGAACTGCTTCAGTAATACTCTGAACTGATAGGAATTCTCAGAGCACTGGAAACATTGCTATTCTAAAGTTTGAAAATTACATTCCAAAATCAATATAAATGTTCCTGACATATTCCTCCCATTATCAAGATGAATAGATTTTAAATTATATTAACATTATGTTCTGTGTAAAAGGACTGAACTTAAAAGGAAATTGACTAATCTTGATACTGACAGAGGTTCAATGATGTCATCTTTTGATTGTCCCTGTCAGTACATTCATGTGCCGAGACTCAGTTCTTGTCACCCAGAATATTTCCAGTACATTAATAACTGCTTAGTGAAGCGATTTTAGGGGATATAAAATAATTTGGTCTTTTATTACTTACAACATTATGAAATAGTTTTAGAAAAAATAATATGATGAGTTACAAGTTCATTGCATACTATTAGAAGGAACATCATTTCCTTTCAATAGCTCAAAATGACTGAGATTTGATTGTGTGTGTACTGAATATGTAAGTAATTAGAAGTGGTGCTTGTTTTCTAATTTTATTTTAAGTTATATGTGCTTAATAACTCTGAAAATGCAGGCCCCAAATAATCCATAAATTTATTTTCTTGCAATTATGACATATATAATCACTTTCAAATATATATTTTGTGTCTACCATGTAACTGGTATCCGCATGCTCTAGGGTTCAGAGCTGCTAGGTTGACCAGCAAAGATCAAACTTCCTCTTCAGGGTTTCTTGGACTATTTTCCTCTATAGGAACAAAATTTTAATAAACAACAACAGTGTACTGACCATTACAAATTGTTTTCCAGGTCATGACCAGTTTTTTGTTTCTTTGAGGAATGCTCACACTCAGGAATTTGCTTAATGTTTTTAAAGTTGTTTTTAAAAGTTTTTATTAGTGGAGATTAGAATAATTTAATTTAATATTTAGAATTTAATTTAGAATTAGGAAGTTCTGAGATTTCTACATATATGTATTTTACATACAGAGGAAGAGACAATTGAATAGCAAGGGCTGGGCTGGACTATTCTGGAGACAATTATCCCTGGACCTTCATTTACATTTTGATGATTTATGTCGCAGAAAATATTCATGCAATAAAACTATGTCTACTTTTCATAACAATTTCATTATTTTAAGAAATTTCTCTTAATTATTGCTATAATAAATCACTATAAATTGCAAGTGAATTTATCAAAAGTTAGAAAAGATCACTTTCATTTTATGATCATTGGGATTGTTGTTTCTCATAGATTTAATATTTCAATAAATTAGTATCTTTTATTTAGAAAAATTTCCATCTTCTAGCATTTAGGGCAGTATTTTCGACTTGCTTAACTATTCAATTCCAAATCAACAAGTGTGTCAATGGATATTTCCTGCCTGATACTATTTTTTCTTGTATGTGAATTTGCACATATATGGATATTCCTTTGTCTCTATAAAATTGCGTCACATTGGGCTTCTCTTTCTAGCACTCTCATTTCCAGCATTTCTGCTTCTCCAAGACCTTTTCAAAATTTTCCAATAGATGCTAATACAAAGTTACCTTTCCAAATATGTCACCTTGCTGCCACTCCATGTACTTCAGCAGCCCCTGGCCAACCCCTGCTTGCCATTCTGGCATCTGACTCCATACCAACTACTTCTCTGTTGCCACTCTACCACCAAAGCTTCTTGCCACCACCAGTTCCCTCCTCCAGGGGGCTTCCCCTGGCCAGGCCACCGTGGGTCTGTACTATCAGTCTGCCATTCTCATCTCTCCTCCTTTCTATCTCTGGCCACTCTTTATGTGCCCTTTTGCACTTTCCTCTTCTCATGGGTCTTTCTCGCAACTCTGCCTACATGGGCATTTGGCTCCCATACAATTTTCAACTGTGTCACTACCCTGTGTCACCTATATTTCAAGGGTTATATGTACTGATTTCTATACGACCTCAAAAAGTGACTTTCCTAAAATTGTCATTTTTCATCATCCAGTTATATCACCATCCTGTGCCGTAACACCCCTAAAAGTGAGAATTTCTGCTTTCAAACTATGGAACATCCTTCTATTCTTGTTTTCATTTGCTGTCATGAGGTTGCTGCCTTTCCTTGAGTACATGAATGTCAAAATCGTCAACACAAGACTTTGAGATCAGTTTATTTTTGAATTCACTACCTTAGTCCAAGAAACCACTCCCCATAAGGACAGGATCTATAGTTTCTGACATTTATACTCAATACCATTTAATTCACAGACCCTTCTCTGCACCAGATTTCACCAGAACATATTTGACATCTAGACTATTTGACATCTAGACTACTTCACATTGCTCAGTGCATTTTGCTTTCTCAATCTGTACCTCACAGGCTGCTGGCATTTAAGTAGTCCTGAATTTGCTAGTTTTGCATGTTATACTATGATAACTCTCTGGATTATCCCTAATTTTTGCTTTCTGTTAACTTATTGGACCTAATGTGATATTCATTTTCCAGAAAGTTTGTTTTGACCTAGATTTGCATCAAAAGCAGTAATGTTTGCTAATCTCAAAGTGGTTTTGTGAACCTTTCTAAAGTATCTTTCAAATGAAAACAAATGTATATCAAATTATGTGGGGAAAATTAAAAACTTGTTTGGTCTATTAAATTCACCTTTTCCCCACACCCTGCCCCAAACACTTAACATGGTGAAAATACATTTTAAAGTAGGATTTTTCATTATTAAGCATTTTAAAATCATTTTAAAGCATTCTTCTAGTTCTCTTTTATTGTTTTTTGAATACTTATTCTGTATTTGAGAACTCATTTTTCTTTTGTGTTTTTAATAATCATGCTTTACTTCACTCTTTTCACATGAATATATTACAGTTTTTTTCTGACTATATAAGTATCCAATTAATTCACTGAAAATTTAAGTGAAAGTAAAAACAAAAAAGCAAGCAGGTTTTTCTAGAAATCAAAGCCATTGTTCAGAATATTTGTTGGAATAAAATAATAACTGACTCAATCTTAATTTTCAGCAAATGTGACCATCAACAGCTATTATTACTGTTACTCTTTATGTTGAAATATTATACACACACCCACACAGACAGATTACCTTTCAAACACATTTTCTGTGTTCTGTCAATGAAACTAAATTGAGTCACAAACTTCACAATGAATTATATATATATATATATATATATATATACAACCCATGACAATTTTCAAAATACCTAGTATACCTAGGTATTTTATACCTAGTATATATGTTAGTATATATAATTTGATTGCATGTGTCAAATAATAATATACATACAAATACCTACATAATAATAATCCTACATACTTTGATTGTCTAGTGATTGCTTGATACCACAATTTTCTATTAACATCTGACATGTTTTTTCTTTAGTAGAAGTGTTACCTTTGTGATGACCCAAAAATCATTGATGAATTAATATGTTTTTCCTGAATCATTTAAATGATATCTTCCTTCTTTCTAACTTACTCTGCAAAAAATTTACTATGTTTATTTCATATACCTTCTCATGGATAGAACTACATAAAATAGTTTTAGGGGGGGGGAAATCACCTTTTAGTATATAGAGCAGGCATGCTTAATGTCCAGTTAATATTGGTAATATCTGTAACAGAACAGTATGCAGGGATGATTAATGCCCATCAGAAAAGATTTACATTTCTTAAGCTTAGGGATTTTTGGCATCATAGTTCCTTTTTAATAAAATCCACTGTCTGTGCTGTCACTCATCTGGATCCATCTATGTCATTCCTGGGAGACATTGGATGAGGAGTACTCACACAGTATGCTGATGCTCCAGCTTCTTGCAGTTTTTGTGAGTTAGCAGTTTGGTCCTTAATATCTGACCCATGAGTCTCTTGTATAATCTTCTAGAATACTGGAAACTATGACAGGCTAAATTGTTAGACTGCAGGCAAGTCCTTAGCTTGTGAAATCCCAGGCTGTTCACAGTTCTTAATATCACAGTTCTTAATATTGAAATATGGACCAGTAAGTATTACATAAATGTGAGATATATATATATATATATAAATATATATATATGATCCATTGAAACTATTTGTAAAATACATATAAAATTTAAGTATTTCCATGAGTGTTCTGTTTTAGTAGTTATCATCACAGTTTTAGTTAAAATGAATGTCTTAACAATATATATTCATTTCAGATCATTTACAAGAGATGAACAACCCCACAAATCATAAAAAGAAACTGAATTTAACAAAATTATATATTTGGGAATTCTTGATAAATATATAATGTAATATCAAGGTTAGGTATTATTGAACCTGGAGGAAAATATAAATTGTTACCTAAGAATCTCACCCAAATCAAAAACACACTGCATTTCTACAGGGAAAAATACTGCATATAGCAAAATAGGGAATAATTGTCAATTTCAAGGTCTTTCATTACCTTTCTGCAGAAAGTTCATTTTTTTGCATGTGGATTTCTAGTGAATCCAAGACCTGGGTGAGTGAAGTGCAGTATAAATCAAAGGTGGGAGGGGGTGGGGAGGGAGGGGGCAGGAGGGGCCTCCGGAAACCTGGCCTGTGGGCACATGCAGCAAAGTTTACTGCTTGGCAGGATCTTTTATAGTTACAGTATACAAAAGAGGGGTGAGAACTAGGATGTATGTTTCTCATTTATGATAGTTATTCTCACTTATGTTAGTTATTCATTGGCTAGCTGTATTTTCATACAGGTCTGATTCTCAGGTTGATCAGAGATGTTCAAGGACAGGGAAAAAGGACAAGAAAATAGGGAGTGTGGAGCTGGGAGTAGGGAGCCTCGACCTAGGTGGCTACCAAGGAAACACAGCTGGAGTGAAACTACCTCAGGAACAGTGTGCAATTCCAAATCACACATGTGTTTTCAGCAACCCGGCAGGTCCATGTACTACGTGTGCTTTCTGGGTCACCACAAGGTCTCATGCCACATAACATACTTCAAGAAAGCAAATTTGAGAACATAAAATTCCTCAAGCTTCAAATAAAAATAGAAAAAATTAAAAATTGCAGCTAAATATCCTAATAATAGAGTTAGGACCGCTTCTAACTTTGTATATTTTGCTATTAGCTTTATAAAACTACAAGGTAAATTGTATGCATATATGTCATATAGTTATAGGAAAGCCTTAATATAGTTTATACTTATATTCTTATTGTTAATAAATTCAACACAGATACAAAAAATTATATGTACAACTTAAGTATTTTGAATTTAAAAAATAAAGCAGAGCAGGATCTTAACATTCCTAAGAGTTTTTTTTTTTTTTTTTTTTTTTTTTTTTGTCAAAAGTACTTTAATTGTTGTGTGGTAGTATAGACTATATTTTTCAGAATAGTATATATGCCATGTATATACATATACATTTATTATAACCTCTGTATACATTATAATATAGAATGTATTACATATAATATTTATAATAGTATACATAATATATAGTGTATATGTAACGTAATAAACATATAATCTACAAAGATGATTGCTTTATGAAATTAAGAACAAATAAAAATTTATTGTTCTTGGTTTCATAAAGCAAGAACATCTGTAGCATTTGAGGTAAAATAGTGTCTTTTAAAAGATAATATAACCTTCTTATAGGATGCATGATTATATTACATCACCTCCAAGTCACTATTTTGTGAAAATGGATGTTCCTGGAGATTTGGATGGCATTAAAATGCTTTGGTTTTTTTAATTTTATTTTATTGTTTTAATGTGATGAATTCAGTTCAAATGTTGAACTATTTTTCCTTCTACAGAGATGTGTTTGGCAAGAATCTGATCTCTGAATTCTTTGTACTCAAGAAATGTATTATAAAGCCTGAGAGAAATGTTACTCCTGTGGGGTTGCTAAGTGTTTAACATTTGGACTCCACACATTTAGTTAAATGTCTTTGGTTTAAGAACATATCTGCAAATTATTTATTTTTTCCTAATATGATACATAAGAAACATGCATTTCCATTGAAATATGCTTATACAATGCATATAAAGGAAATATACTAATATAGATTTTAGTAATATAGATCTTAAAATTCACAATAACACAATAAAAGAAATCTAATATAAAGTTTAATGATTTTGATTCCAAGTAACTTTTTGAATTATTTACCCTTTGGATAGGGTGTTAATATCTTCATTTGGGGTATATATAACTGTGAGGACACAAATTTTTATTATAATATTTTTATTTATTTTTGAAAGTCATCTTGATCTAAGCTGATCTAAGATCTAAGCTGCTCCATGATAATCAGCATCTCTGAGCATTCCTCAGCATTAGTATCACTCATTCTCAACTGCCCTGTCTGTGTTTACCTTTCATCTATAGAGTTCTAGTCATTTTAATAATTATTTGCTGTCTAGGTCATTGATTTTCAAATGTTATTTTTTTATCACTCAGAAAATTTTTAAATTACACCCTGTTTGACTTAATTTCCCTGGAGTGTCAATTTGATTATCTTATGCTACCATAAGATAACAGTTACCTTTATAGGTAAAGTAAAAACTATAAAGTTTCTAAATGATACTGACATTCCTCATCCAAAGATCACTGGCTTAGGTGTTAATCAAACTTTAATGTGTAATAGATTATCTTGACAAAATTGCTAAAAATCATAATCAGATCTAGTAAGCTGGTGAGATTCTGAAAGCCTAATTTATAATAATTATTTTTTGGATATTAGTGATACTGAAATTCCAACTTAGTCACATGTGAGTAGTGCTGATCGTTATAGGGTGATATATCCAACCTTACTTGCTTACCAGAATGCTTATACATGTGGATTTCCAGAAGATTCCCATGAGATTCTGATCAGTGAGTCTAAGAGTGGAAATTTTGGAAATCAGTATAAGAAGTGCCTCAGACTAATCACATTTGATCAAATTTAGGAGGCATTTAAAAGGGAGAATTCTAAATGATTATCTGTATGAAAAAAAAAAAGATGTTCAAAAAAGTCCTAGCAAAATTGTCATTTTTTATGTTTGATTGAATTCCTGTTGAATTTAGTCTTTTGACTAAATAGTATCTTCAGAAATGAGGCTACTTGGATTCAAACAGCACATCTTCAAAAGGATGAATATCATAAACAATACAAAGCAAAAATGAAAAAAATGTCCAATATTATAACATCATAGGTTTAATATGAGCAATGAATCTTTCTGCTTTAATATCAAATCTTGCTTTTTCCTCTTAACCACTTAAAACATGTTTTATTATGAGGGTTATTTTCTCTCTTTTTTTTTTTTTTGACCACAGAAGGGCTATAGAAATAATTTAGCAGAACTTACTGTTCTTTAGATTAAGTCTTATTTAAATTATTTTACCAAGCTCACATAAATAATATAAAGCCACTACAAGATTAGATTTATAGTTCCTTTACTAATGTACTGCAATTATATTACACATTTATTAATATTTTAAAAACAGACCTTATTAAAATGTAAAAGCACATATAAATGATAATTGACCTTTTATTAACTGTAAATGAGCCTATTTCTAATGGGAACTATGCTACATGTGACTTTAAAGATGGTATTATTTCATTCTTGATCTTAAATTAGGCTTCACTGAGATAGAATCTATGTGCATATGAGTGGAAATAAAAGAAAACATAAAATCAAAATATAAACATACCACAATACCTACTACAGATCTAATCTCCATTCATACACATGTATAACTGGACTTCCAAAAAATAATAATCTAAACATTATATCAATTGGAGAATAGAAAGGATGAGGTAGACTACTATCTCCTTTTCTGTAAACCTGTTAGGACAGAGCAGATTTTTTAAAATTAATTAATTAATTTTTTCATATGGTTGTATTCCCCAAGGTTCTCCCACTGTCACGTCACCAGTGAACCATCCACTTGATCTCTTGTGATTTTCCACGCCTTCATCTCTCCCTTCCCCCATTCATCCCTCCATGCTGGCTACTTACTTTAGTTTTGTTGTAACCTTGGTAGTTTTAGTTTTTTCTTGACATTGTGTTTGTTTCCCTATACCCCATATGTAAGGGAGACCATCAGAGCAGATATGTCTCTTTATCTTTCTGGCTGATTCCCACTAACATGTTCAATATCACTTATAATCAGGGAAATGAAAATCAAAATAACAATGAGATACCAACTCACACCAAAAGAATGTAATGTATTTGGTACTCTTTCATTTGGCAAGTATATAATAATGTCTTTATCTCACTATCATAATTGTCTCTTAACCAGTATATAATATCCATCCTTATCTTTTGCTACATTTTTTTACTGGAAATCTAATTTGTCTGATAAAAGTGTGGCTATTTCTGTCCCTGTTTTCTTTTGCATCCCGTTCAATTATAGGTTTATTTCCCAACCATTTACCTGAACCTATATTTTCCTTTGGTGTTCAGGTGCATATCTTTGACACAGGAGGAAGTTGGGTTCTGTTTCTTGATCCAGTTAAAGATTCTGTGCCTTTTAAGTGATCTGTTCACTCTTTTAGATTTGGAACAATTGATATTTGAGCATCTGTTGTTGTTATTTTGCCCTTAACTTTGGTGATTTGATCTACTTGTCCAAATAGACACAAGCATTTGGAGGAGAGTCTTCCAAGATAGAGTATTCATGACTGACAATTTTTTTAATTTATCATTTTTTGATTGCTTATTTATTCTTATATATATGTATATATATATATATATATAGTTATATCATATTCATGCATTTCTCAGAGCTCCACACTCCTATCACTCATGCACACTCATCTTGATCTTGTGCTCTTTTCTTCCCTGATTTCTCCCTTTTCCCTCCCCTCCCCTTCCCATGCTGATTGACCCCATTCAAATGTCAGCTTATTTTGACTTTTATATCCAGCTGTTTGTTATTCATATATCCCATCAATTGCAGAGACCATATGGCTTCTGTCTTTTTCTTTCTGACTTATTTCTCCTAATATGATTCCCTCTAGGTCCATCCATGTCATCACAAATATGTCATATTTGTCAGTTTTAATTGCAGAATAATATCCATTGTGTAAATATACCACTTATTTTCAACCATTCATCATTGGATTCTTTCCATATCCTGGATATTGTAAATAGTACTGTGATAAGCTAAGTACAGGTGTTTTATTTATTTATTTTTTTAATTAGTGTTTTGGTGACTTTTGGATAGATTCCCAGAAGTGGAACTGTTGGATTGAATGGTAGTTCCATTTTCAGTAGTTGAGGGTCCTCTGTATAGCTTTACATAGTGGCTGGATCAGCTTGTATTTCAACCAGCAGTGTAAAAGTGTTCTTTTCTCTCCACATCTATGCCAGCACTCGTTGTTGACTGTTTATTTGACATTGGTGTAAGATGGTATCTCACTGTGGTTTTAATCTGCATTTCCCTGATTATTAGTGATGCAGAACATTTTTTTTTTCATATGCCTATTAGCCATTTGTATTTCTCTTTGGAGGAGTGTCTAGTGTCTTTTTTAGTTCACCCCCCCCCCATTTTTTAATTGTTTGCTAAGTTGTGTGAGTTTTTTGTGGATCTTTGTTATCATACCATTATCACTTGTGTGGAGGGCAATTTTTTTCCCATTAGGTTGGATTTCTTTTTGTTTTGGTTATTATCACTTTTTTGTAAAAAAGCTTTTTAATTTGATGTAGTCCCAGCTGTTTAGGTTTCCTTCATTTTTTTAGCATCTGTAGATGTGTCCTGAAAGGTGTAGGTCTTGGAGTATTTTTCATATTTTCCTCTCTGTATTTAATGGTTTGGGGCCTTAAATCCAAGTATTTTATCTAATTTGAGTTGGTTTTGTTCATGGTATAATGGAGTTGTCTTGGTTCATTTTCTTTGCATATATAGTTATTCTCTAGTTTTCCCAGCATTGTTTATTGAAAAGGTTGTCCTTGTTCCACTGTATGATTTTGCTCCTTTGTAAAAAATTAGTTGACTGTAGATATGTGGCTTTATTTCTGGGCACTCAATTCTGTTCCATTGGTCTGGTTGTCTATTTTTGTACCAGCACCATGTATCTCATGGTAATATAAGCCATTTATGATAAATCCACAGCAAACATCATCTTTAGTAGGGAAAAAAAAACTGAAAAATCATTTCGATTAAAATCTGGAACCAGACAAGGATGCCCATTCTCACTACTGCTTTTCAGCATAGTACTGGAAGTTCCAACTTGGTAAGGCAATAGGCAAGAGAAAGACATAAAAGGAATACAAATAGGTAGCTGGATATAAAATTAAGGCACAAAAATCAGTGGCCTACTTATATTGCAGAAAATCAGTCATAAGAAGAAGAAATTAAAATGGAAAAAATCACTCCGTTTACCATAACACCAATGAAAATTAAATACCTGGGAATATACCTAACAAAGGAAGTGGAAGATCTATATGATAAAAGAACAAGGCATTCTTAAAAAAAATAGAAGACATTTTAAAAAATGGAAAGACATTCCCTGCTCATGGATTGGAAGAATTGGCATTATCAAAATGTCCATTCTACCAAAATCAATTTATGGATTCAACACAATTCCATTAACTTCAATGATCTCTTCTTTAAAGATATAAAACAAAAAATTCTGAAATTCATCTGGAATAACAAAAGACCTCAAATATCCAAAATTCTCCTGATCAAAAGAAGAGAAAATGGAGATATTACACCCAAAACTTCAAATTCTATTTCAAAACCAAAATAAAGCATTCCTGTCAGTTTTTATCTGTAAGTATTGCTTTATCTCCTTGCTCAGTTTTTCCTCAGATAAAACTGGTATAAATTAATCAGGATTCCTTTACATATTATCTGCTTCTTCCTCCTTCCTAGGTTTAATATTGTGCCCATTTTTACACTTTTGATATTTTACTACTACATGTCTTGGTGTTGATTTCATTTTCTAGATGTACCCTGCTGTTCTTTTAGCTTACTGAATCTGCATATTTATTTGCTTATGCTTTTGAGAAGTTTTCTTATGCCATTATTAAATGCATATTTTTGTTATTTTTCCTACTTTCTCCTAGTATTCCATAACCTTTCCTAATGGAGTTTTATGTTTTTTCAGGATTTTTAAAAATATTTTTCAAATTTATGCTTTGCATTTTTCTTTTTCTATCCAATTTTTTTGACATTTGCATTTTTTTAAATTCACCAATTTGTTCCTCATTTGGTCTATTTCTGCTTGCATAGTTTTCTTATGAAACTTTAAATTTCTTCTTGCTCTTTTTAAAACTTCAATTTCCACATTTTTCCTACTAAGAGCTCAATTTCAACCTTCTTTTCATTGTTTTTATTTCTCAATACATATCTGTTTTCTTATTTCTTTGATGTTTCTCAGTATATATTTGTTTCTCTATTTCTTTGGAGAATACCATTGGGATTTTGATAATTATTGCATAGAATCTGTGTATTGCTTTGTGTTGCATGGCAATTTTAACAATGTTAATTCTTAAAATGAATGATAACTCAGAAAACTCAGCAGTGCAAAATAACTCAATCTAAAAATGGATTGTAGTACTAAATAGACACTTGTCCAAATAAGACATACAAAGGGCCAACCACAACTTGAAAAAGTCAATCTAATTACTTATCATCTGGAAAATAAAGTCACAATAAGAGTAAGATACCATTTCATACATGGCCATATAAAAGTCCAGAAACAGCAAGAATTTGTAAGGATGTGGATATAAAATAAATGTTGGTAGGGGTTTAGATTGTTTCTGTCACTGTGGAAAACATGGTCGGTTCTTAATATATTAAAAATTAGTCTATCTTAATCCCAAAACCCCACTTATATCTATTTATTCCCCACAAAATCAGAAACACTAATTGAAAGAATGCACTCTTATGTTGATTGCAACACTATGTACAGTAGTTTAAATATGGATAAAATCAAAGGGCCCAATAACAGTGCATTAACAGTATGAGGTGTATATACACAACAGAATGCTACTAAACTGTAAAAAATAGCAAACAGAAAACAAATTGAGTGAAATTTTGACACTGCAATAATATGGAATGAAATGCTGGCAACTATCCTGCAAAAATAAAGGAACTTTCACTCTAATATGAAATATAAAGAAATCAAACAAAGAGATAGAACCTTAAAAATATTACTATATATTCGAAGATATCAGATCTAGTTGCATGGGCAAGGAAGGAGGCTCAAAGGTCTATGATGGAGAAGAATATGTGTTCTGGTGGTGGATGTAGCTAGCGTGCATAGCCACATCTGAAAAGGTATAAAACTATATCTGTATGTCATTTACAATATTGCAACTGTTAACTGATTTAAAGTAACACAGTACTACCATGTGAAAAGATATATCATATCTAATATTTGATTAAAATACAATTTACTTATGTTATTTTTATAGAAATACATTTTACATATACCAGTATTTTTTAAAATCTGATTTATGTAGTATTGTGAAAACTGCAAGCTTATTCGGTGGTAACCAGGGGTTTGGTAAGATATGCCATAAATAAACCTGTAGTTTAATTTCATGGAATCTAAGTTATTTGCAAAAGCAATACAATTTAACCCCATATCTTGTACTTATGATGTCAACATTTACCTCCTTTTATACAGTACATTTCTTAACAAATTATACTAGTTATAATTATTTTAATATTTTCTTTTGACCTTAATCACATGGTTAAATGTTTAAACCACTTTCACTACAGATTAGTGTTTTCTATGTCTTACTGTATATTTACTTCAATCAGCGTGTGTATAATTTTCATATTTTCTAGATTTGTCACTAATTTTTATAACTGAAATTTTGGTATTTATCATCCATATATGTTCATGCTTACTCATCCTCCACCAGTTTTCCAGTTCCATGATTCCATCATCTTCCCTACTCTATGTCATCCTGCTTTTTCCCATTTCCTCTGGTAACTAGTATAGTTTTCATAAAGTCAAGAATTATTGCCATTTGCCTTTGTATTTTCATTGTTCACTTATATTCTGCTAGTGAGACCATCTGATAACTGTCTCCAGCATCCTGATATATTTCATTTATCATAATCTCCTTAAGAAACAATTTATTTCCTAAAGGGACTATGTAATCTTTATAAATAGTTGAATAGTATTCTTTAACATGTGAATGTGTGTATACATATGTATTTAAGTATAAATGCTAATATCTTCTATGATTTTATTGTTTATATAATGCAAAACAAATAAACCTATTTATAACCCAAGTATATATAATCTAATTATATGTATGTAATCCAATTGTCTATCAATGTGCTTTCATATTGGTTCATGAGTTGGTTATTGTGAATAATGTTCCTCAAACATTGAAATATTTTAAAAGAAACATTCACCACCACCAAGTAAATTTCACTACAGGTAAGAAAGCCTGGTTTAACACATGCAGTCAATACATTTCACCACATCAGCAACATCAAAAAAAGATGAAAATCTTGTAATCATTTCAATAGATATTCAAAAATTATTTGAATTAAAATACACATACATAGTTAAAAACAATATTGAAAGAATTGGAATAAAATGAGCATATCTCAGCATAATAAAGGCATTATATTTAATGGTGAAACCTAAAAGTATTTCCTCTAAGACAGGTACAAGACATGTACGTAGCAGTCTGGGAAGCCGCAGCCGAAACCGGGATCGTGGTTTGAGTCCCGCTAGGGGCAACGTAGCTGAGACCTAGTTCCAAAAAAATAGTTGAGCATGGTGGTGCATGCCTGTAACCCCAGCTACCTGGGAAGCTGAGGCTGGGAATCACTTGAGTCTGTGGTACCCCGGGCAATGTGAGCCTGCGGTTCCACGAGCAAAAATAATGAGACCTAGTCTCATAAAAAAAAAAAAAAAAAAAAAAAAAAAAAAAAAAAAAAAAAAAAAAAAAAAAAAGACAAGCATGTGTCCTGTCATTTCTAGCGCTCAGCGTATCGATGTTTCCATGTGACTGAATAGAATCTGCATTTCAGCTTGAAGTCATTTTGTTTTTTTTTCTGAGAAAGTATTTTTTCTCACATATGAGCGAGAACTTTTTTCCAAGAAAGAATCATTCCTGGCAATCTTTTTTCTGTCAACAATTTGATTATGTCTTTCCACTCTCTTCTGGCTCTAGACTTTCTACTGGAAAATCCTCTAACAATCTAATATATTCCCCTTGCTGTTTTTAGAATATTTTATTTACTTTTAATTTTTGACTGTTTCATAATGTTTCAGATAATGTGCTTAATTGATATAAAAGTTGTATGTACTTTGATATCTAAATATCTCCCCAGATACGGGCTGTTCTTCTACATTATTTCTTTAGATAAACTTTCTTTTCCCATCCTCTTCCTTTTTCCTTCTGAATCTGTGATTGTTATTTGACTTTTTTCTTTTAACATGTAAACAGTAGGCCATATACACTTTCATTTTTCTTTCAATTAATTCTTTTACCTTTGAACTTACATTACAAATGTGAACAAAAATGGCAAGAGTAGAGATTCTGGGTCCTCATAATAGAGGACAAATAACTTTTTAGCAGTGAGTATGAAGTTGACTACTGGCTTTTCCTAGATGCTTTTATTATTTTGAATTGCTTGTTTATACTATCTGTAGAGCACTTTTTATCATGAAAGTGTGTTGAATTTTGCCTGACACTTCTTCTGCATCTATTGAAATGATCATTTCAATCCTCCCTTATTTTACTAGTGTGATATTCTAATTTTACAAATTTAGTAGACCCAACTTCCTAATATTGTAAGATTATTTTTACATGTTGTATTATGTTTCCTAGTACATTCTTGAGTATTTTTGCATCCTTATTTATCATATCTATTGACATATAATTTTCTTGTCCTATATTAGTCTTGTAGAACTTTAATGTCTAATTAATATTGTACTTAGTGGTTATAGAAATGTTCTATCTTCAATTCTTGAAAATATTTGAGAAATATAGGCATTATTTAATTATTTTGTAGAATTCAACAACATTATACAGGTTTTAGACTTTGTGTTGTGTTTTTTTAATTACTAATTTAATCAACTCACCCATCACTGATCTCTTAAGATTTTTATTTTTCCATGATTTAATAATGATAAGATTTTTATATATAAGGTTTTTTCATTTTCTCATTTGTCAATGCTTGATATATAATTATTTATAATGGTCTTCAATTTTATGTATATATATTTAGTTTTAATCATATTGTTAACTTGAAAATAAATGTTTCCATATGAGATAGCATTATTTTCTAATTATTTATTTATATTATTTGCAATTACTTTTATAAAAATTGGGATTATATTTTTAAACTTGCCTTTAATATCATTTATAATATTATTATTATTTATATTCTTAACATAGATACAGCACATATATGGCTCACATGTCTTTTATCTTCCTCATGCTGTTATAATTTAAAATAAATGTTTAGTTTGCATATTTATATTTGACATCAAAATTTAATCTTCAGAAATTCTGATAGAATTCTAACTAGGTGTCACATATTTGCATAGCAACAATGAAAGATCTTAGTATCCATTTCTACCATTATGAATATAAAATTCAGTTATATCCACCATTTTGGGGTTCATATATTTAGATATACCAATGTTGGATATATTTATTCTTATATTAGAATATCTGATTAACACATTGATACATTATATAATGATTTTTTTCTCTCATAACACATTTTGAGTTGTCTCCATTCATATTATAATTTTGGGTTAAAATCTACATTGTCTCATACAGGTAAAATTGCTCTCCTTTAGTTTCCATTTATGATGCACATCATTGCTGTTCATTCTCTTTGAGTTTTTGTGTGCTCTTAAAGTCTCTTGTGGACAGATAGTTGGGTCATATTTTATTTATACATGCAATTTTTTGGTACATTTTGATTGCAGGACTTAATTTGATTACATTTAAAGTGATTTCTAATGTGTTAAAGACTATCTCCATATTATTTATTGCTTACTGCTTATTTTATAGTTTCTTAGTTCCAGTTACATTCTTCCTCTTTTTTACCTTTGTTTTTTAGTTATTTATTTCCAAAGTAGTTTACTTTAACATATTTTCTTTGCCTTGCCAAAAAACAAAGCCAAAAAAACAGAAAATTTTTTGTCTAGCATTCTATTTTAAATTGAGCTTTACTTAAATTCAATTGTATTTAAAAGTTGCATATTTTTATTTCTCATATTCTTTTCCTGTCACACTTTACAACATTTACTATTATTTTCATTAGCATAATTCTAGTGTTTTTATTTTTAATATTTTCTTAATCATTAATTTTAGTGTAAAGTGACCTGATACCACTAAACTGAAGTATTAGAACATTCTGATCATGAAATGTGCTTATGATTATCATTTTGTTCTGTTTTCATTTTATCAGTGTTCATTCTTTTCAAATTTAATGACTTTTTTAGCATTTTATGTAAAGCAGATCTAATGTTATGTGTATGAATTCCTTTAACTTTCAAAGGGCCAGAAAAAATATTTATCCTCCATATCTGAAGAACTTCTTTGGGCAAAGTATTCTTGATTGAGAGGACTTTCACTTATTTGTTTCAGCACTTTAAATATACTAGCCCATTCTATCATGCTCTGAAATTCCTAACAAGAAATCCATTTAAAACTCATACCTGCCTCTTTAAGTATGCAGATTTATTTTTTTCCTTTTTGCTGCTCTGAAAATTATCTGATTTTCATTTTAGGCCATTTTATTATAATATGACTTTGAAAAGACTTTCAGGGTACTTATGAGATTAATAAATCTTGTGCCCAAATTATTCCCCATACATGAGAATTTATCAGCAATTACTTTTTTTTGTTTCTTTTTCTCATTTTCCTCTTTGAACAACTGTAGCACATGCTTTATATTCTTTGATGGTGTCACATACTTCACATTGACTTCTTTTACTTCTCTTATTTTTGCTGCTGTACTTTTACCAAATAATCTCAAGGTAACTTTTTGACTACATTGTTGCTTTCTTTGCTTCATCATGTATAATATGGATATTTTTATTATTTTTTAACTTAGTCATTATATTCTTAAACTTCCATACTGCATGATTTTTTTTTGAAGGGTTGTTAGGGATGATCATATGTTTCTAGTAAACATTGCTTTGCTGGTTCATTTTAATTTTTTGAAGTTATCTTCCTGTATTTTCTTGTAGCTCATTGTGTTGTTACAAAATATTTTGAATTATTTCTTTTGCATACTGTTTGTACCATATATTTGGGATTATTTGCTAGTAAATCATCACTTTTCTATTATGGTGTCATGCTTTCTAACTGGCATGTTCTTTGGTGTGTTTCTTTACTCTCTTCACATTTGAAGAAGCAGTTATGCCCTCCTGTCTTCACTGACTTTGGGGAAAAAAAATATTACATCAACCTTGCTAGAATTTCTGAGACTTTTTAATACAAATGCTATGGGTACAGCCATCTACAACTGTTCTCTACTGGGAATTAGTTCTAACTCCGTATCTTCTCTAATGTCAGACAGCAAGGTCAGGTGCAGAAAGTCTTATTCTCCACAGAGTAATTTTGAATATGCAAGTTTATATAATTTTTCCTTATTCTACAGAGTCAGAGTTGATTTCTGTGTGTAATCATGAGTTGTCTGCAAAATAATATATCTACTTTCCATCTATTAAGATATCACTCTTCTTTCTGGTATACACAAAGAATTGCACATAAGATGGTGAACAGAACATTGGGAGATCCTGAGGTCACTTTTGGGGGATCTGCAAGTGAGGAATACATAATAGCCTATGAATGGGGTTGCTGATGAGTTTACAAAGTAATTAATAGTATCCATATATTCTGGATGTCTCTCAGTGGCCTGGCTGTTACGTCAGATGTTTAACAAAACACTTGAAAGAACTAAAAAGAAAAATTTAAAATACTGCTAAAAGAGATAGAAGAAGACAAAAGGTAATGGAAAGACATTCCCTGCTCATGAATTGGAAGAATTAACATCATCAAAATGGCCATCTTTCCAGAAGCAATCTACAGATTCAGTACAAAACCGATAAAAATTCCAATGGTAGTCTTTAAAGAGATACAACAAAAATAATGTTATTCATATCAAATAGCAAAAGACCTTGAATATCAAAAAGCTTCCTAACCAAAAAAAGAGAGAAAATGGAGGTATTACTATTTCATACTTCAAATTATACTCCAAAGCCATAATAATTAAAACAGCATGGTACTGGTACAACAACAGACCATCTGATCAATGCAACAGGATTGAGTGCCCTAAAAAAACCCGTACAGACATAGTCAACTAATCTATGAAAAGAAGTGAAAAACTTACATTGGAACAAATATAGTCTCTTCAATAAAGTGGTGCTGGGAAAACTGGACCAAGATATGCAAAAAGTGAACCAAATAACTCCCTTATAACATGTACAAAAACCAATTCAAAATGGATAAAAACTAGATGTCAGACCTCAAATCATAAAATACATAGTGGAAAACCTAGGCAAAACCCTCCACAAATTACAATTCAGAAATCCCTTTCTAAACACATACACAGATGGAAAAAAAAAAAAAAGAAGGAAAATGGATGGAACTACATCAAACTACAAAGGTTCTGTAAAGCAAAAGAGACAAGAGACAAAACAAAGAGAAGCCCAAATGAATGGGGAAAAATAATTTGCCCTCCACAAGAGTGATAAGGGCTAATAACAAAGATGTACAAGGAACTCACACAACTAAACAAAAACAAAATAAGAAGCCAATCAAAAATTGGGAAGAACTAAAAAGGCACTTCTCTAAAGAAGAAAAACAAATTGCCAACAGTCACATGAAAAATTGTTCAACATCACTAGCAATCAGGGAAATGCAAATTAAAACCATGAGATACCACCTTACACCAGCAAGAATGGCCCACATCAAAAAACAGGTAACAATGATGCTAGCTTAGATGCAGAGAGAAAGGAACACTCTTACACTGCTGGTGGGAATGTAACCTAGTCCAACCATTGTGAAAAGCAGTGTGGAGGACCCTCAAACTAATGAAAATGAAACTAACATTTGACCCAGCGATCTGGGAATCTACCCAAGGTGACCTCAATGTGGATACAAAAGACATCTGTGCTTGGAGGTTTATTGCAGCACTATTTATAATTGCAAGGACATGTAAACAACCCAAAAGTCCCAAAACAGATGATTGGATATATATATATATATCCAATATATATATATTGGATATATATATATCCAATATATATATATCCAATATATATATATATATCCTATATATATATATCCAATATATATATATATATATATCCAATTGGATTGGATAAATATATATAAAATGGAATATTACTCATCAATTAAAAATGACACATTTGATGAATTTATGATAACTTGGATTATCCAGAAGAAATCATATTAGCAGAAACAAGTCAGAAAGAAAAAAACAGAAACCAAATGGTTTCACTAATATATGGAACATAGGAAAAACAAAAATTCTGGAGGAAAAGTCAAAACAAATAAAAACCAAACTAAAGTATACAACTGGGGTTGGGGGGATCATTTGGAGCGGTCAGGGAGGGAAGGTGGTGCTTGAGCCCTGGGAATTATAATGATGTGAAATTTATACATAAATAAATTATTTTTAAATAAAAATTTAAAAATAGCATTTAATTATCACATAAATTTGTTTCTGATTTTTTCTATCAATAGTGTGTTTTTTCTTATAAATAGACCTGAATATATGTGTTCTCAGCTTGTGAATCATTATTGTACAATTTAGATATTATTTTAAAATATATTGCTACTCAGAGAAAAGATCTATTTTGCATATAAGGACAAGGAAAAAAGAAGTCATTTTTGCATGTTGCTCACTTTTTTAAATTCTTACAAAAATTAGGTGTTTGAATTTCTCTATTGCTAATGTCACAAATTTTCTTGGTCTAAGTTTATAATCCTTATCCTAGCTAATAAGTGTTGCAAAAGAATCAGTGGAACTTTGACCATTTCCCTAAGGGAGCTTGATCTCCCTCCTGGGACCTATTTAATTAGACTCTGAATTGTAGCAGGATTTCGTGGGAGTACCCTCACATTTTGACTTGTATCTCTCTGAAATACAATGTTAAGCTAATTAATAAAGATTTGCTTTATTAATATCTTAACTTTTTTTTTAGTTTTGTTTTTTATTTAAAATCAGAGAGCATTTTTCCAAATTTATGACTGGCTGATTTGATTTTTTTTTGTTGAGAGTTGTTCATAATATATCAACAGTTCCTTTTTAAAATCCATGACAGGATTATTTCAATATTATTTAATATTAATAGTATTATTATTATCAATTAATTAATATTATTATTAATGTTATTTAATAATGTTTAATATTATTTTAATATTAATAAACATAAATGATAAAACCAAATGTCTGTTAAATTAACATGACCATTAAAAACAAGGATGAGATATTTAAAACCATGCTGAAGAAATATTTTTCTGCTATTGAGAGATTTATTTATATTATATAAATAATATCTCCTTCAATAGTAAAGTGCTCAGTTAGTCAAAGTATCAGAATTGTTTTGTTGATTTTTTTTTTTTTTTGGAAAAGATCGAACAAATTAGTGAATTGTTTATTAAAAATATATGAACATCTTCAAATATAGACAATTTATTTTCTAGACATCAGCATATGGTTATTATTTGATGTGTCTGTGTTGCTATCTTTAATATAAGACAAATATAGCATAATGATCTTTCCTATGGGCAGTATATTGCAATAGTAATGATAGAACCTTGACTTATTGAGCACACTTGTGTCTGGTATCTGCCCAGACAACAAGCTTGAGTTTGATTTAAAACTTTGTTTTGTAGACTTTCAGACTTTAAAAGGAGTAACCTAATTTGCTTTTGGAAAGAATGTAAACCTGAGAACATTAACATGATTCCATGCCCCTATCAACAGAAACTGCTAAGCATTTATGCATTTTACATGTTGGATTCTGCATAGTATATAAATGGAGGAACACTTTCCAGGACTGAATAAACAAATATAATTATCTAGGTGACTTATCTTTCTCTTAGCAAATGAGAAACTATTTTAGGTCAGAAACTTGTTTGCACATACTGCAAATATTTTCATAGTCAAGAGCAAGAATCATAAGTTCAATGCCTTAGGCCATGGAAATGAATGAATAAAGGTAATATATCTGCAACAGAAGAAACAGTGATTAACTAATTGAAAAGTGAATGTTCTGCCAGAGTTGAAATTTAATACATCAATAAAATATGTCTACAGGCCAGATTTTGTCCTTGGTTTGTTATGTGCAAAGCTCAATTTAAGGCTACATGAAAATGTACTGCAAAATAAAGTGTTTTGAAGCAGCATGAAAAGTAATACCAGTGATACACTATGTTGTTTTCATCATTGTCCTTTTGAAATCGGGTGCAAAGGGGGGCAACGACACTTTCAAAATGTGACTTTTGCCAGTCAGGTTCCCTCATATTGGTCTGTACCACCCCGGCATAGCAGTTGACAAAATCACAAAGCAATTTCAACAACAGGGCTTTACATATAAGGAAAATTAACCAGGAAAACGAAAAGTCCTTAATGCCACAAGTGGCCAATTATTTCACCCCAAGTAGCGTTTAGTCTCAAAGTCCCAAATACGTGCCCAAGATGCTTCCCTTTAAACATGCAGGCACTTCTCCAGCATTTTCTCTTTACTTCTCTCTCTCCAGTGTTCGGAGCTGCTCTACTTCTCAAGTGCTCTTCAAATTTTTCCAACAAATGCTGACACAAACTCAGCTTTCCAAATATGCCGCCTTGCTGTGACTCCAAGTGCTTCCTTTCCAAGCCTGCCTTTGGCAGCATCTGGCCACATTCACCAGGTCTTCCCTCAGCAGCCCCTCATCACCACTGGCCTGCCATCTGGCATCCAACTCCACACCAGCTACATCTGTGCCGGCCACTCTCCTACCATGGTTTCTTGTCACTACCAGCTCACTCTTTCAGGGGGTTTCCCCAGCCAGGCCACATGAGCCTGTTCTCTCAGTGTATCATTCTCATCTCTTTTCCTCTTTTCTCTCCTCGCTGCTCCCTTTTTAAACGCCCTCTCTTTCCACTTCCCATTTTCTCATGTGCGTCTTTCAGACTTCACCCACCAGGACATTTTGGTGCCCATACAATTTTTAACTGCATCGCTACCCTGTATCACTTTTGTGCTTAGAGCCTCAACGCATCACATTGAAGTTATCAGATTCCCTTCAGGCAAATGGCAAGGTCAGGTAACCCAGGTGGTCCCAGCAGTTGGGTTGACTTGATGAAATCTTAGGAAGAGGACAACATGACAGGAGGGATTGAATGACAAACCATAAAACTTTATGATATTCTTCTATTACAGTATGGTATTCATGTACAGGTATTACAATACAGTTTTCATGTACAGGTTGTAAATGAAACAAGTTTAAGTGAATAATAGTGACTAGAGCAGAAAAGTAAATGAAAGGCAAATTGTGAGCATGCTGAATAACACAGCAATCATAATCATAATAACAAGGTGAGAGAGGAATCAAGAAATTAGAAGAGAAATGCGAAATGTTTGGTGCTAACCACAGGGAGAGTAGCAACCTTTACAATAATAATATACACTTGTTTGATAATGTTACATTTAAAGAGAACCACAATAAGATATTCTTATAGTATGAAGAACAATTGGAATTTTACATTTTTGTAGCTATATATTTTTCATAGAAAATTTGGCAACTATTAGAAATTGAATCTCATTTTTCTTTCAAGCCTTGAGTGTTTTTGTCTGTAAAGTGGGCAATTACTTTATCTATATTATATTCCTGAGTTGTTCTTGCAATGAAATAATAGTTTTGATTACATATTTGCTATGTTATTTTTTAATTTATACTTTAGTGTATTTTGTTTGAACCTTACATTATCTCTGGGAATGAAGGCAGTAGCTAATTTTATCATTGGGTAGAAAAGTATATTAAGGGCTAAAAACAATTTAAGCAAGTTACTTATCAAGAAACAAGAGTCAATACAGTGTGCTTCTTTATTTCATCCTTAAGTTCCACAGTGTTCCCATTTCTTTCTCAATTTTCATTAACTTAGATACTTATTTTTAAGTACCTTCAAGAAACCAGGATTTCACTATAATTTAATATATAGGTATTGATGCATAAATCACTGTATATTTTATATTTATCTTTTTATATATTACAATCTTACCTCTATTTCTATCATATTTCTATATGCATTTAGATTATTACCTTAACTTCCAACTTATCATGTAAGCTCTATATGTTGATCATTATTCAGTGTTCCTTACAAACTGCATTTAAATTTATTTCCCTTAACCTCATGCCTGACAGTTACTTTTCTATTCAGAACTTCTGGAGCTAAGGATATAAAATGTCATACAGTGTGTTCTATAGATAGTCATGTGGAAACTGTTCTTAGAAAGTAACAACAAATAATTAACTTAAATATGTATTTTACCATACCTTGAAGCAGCATTGCAATCAGCTGTGCTAACCCAATGTTAAGCTCTTCAATACATTTCTTAATCTTTCTATTTGATATGAAATGACCATCTTTACATTGGTTCTGTTGCAGATAGTAAACTGGCTGTTCAGGGGAACATACCTGCCTGGGGACTCCATATCCTGACTGAACACCAACAATCCCATGGTCACAAGATAAATGTTAGAAATTTTCAGCTCTCTAAAACATTTTCACAAAATAAGTACACTGAAAGGAAATTGCTATTGGCTAATTTGGGAGGCATCCATCTATCTATCATCTATCTATCTATCTATCTATCTATCTATCTATCTATCTATCTATCTATCTATCTATCTATCTATCTATCTATCTGTCTATCTATCTTCAATCCACCTACATGCCATCTATAATCAATCTGTCATAAATCATATGGAGGCTGAGAAGAAAAATGAGCAGGAAGTTTCTTATAAATGAAAAGATTGAAGTTGTAAATGGTAATACTAGACACTGAGAAGTCAACATCTTCAATAAAAAAATGGGGAAAGAAAATAATTCAATGTGTAGTAATACAAGTTTAATTATTTAGATATATTTCATAGTTTATGTCTTTACAAAATGGGGAGTTTTCACATCATACACAATAATTTTATAAATATTTATTTTTGTTAAATTATTTTTAATTGAAGTTATCAGGGTATACACATCAGATATTTATTACCATAGTGCAACAACTGCCAGCCCACCCATACTATATACTACCACAGAAATTTATGCCTCCCTCTGTCCCTGTTCTCACCCCTTCCTTGGTGACTCAGTTCTATAGTCAGTTAACAAGTATTAGTTTTTCATCTTGTCTCAATCTGACAATTATTCTTTACGTGTTATTGACACCATCTTGTATTTATCTTTTTCCTCACTTTTTAAACAGTATTTTATCTTTGAACCTTATCTATGTTACAGCAAATGGTGTTTTATTTTTTCCTCACTGATTAGTACTACATGTGTATAGATGTATAGCATGTATAGATAAAAACACATATTTTCACATCTTTTTGGACTATTCTTCTGTTCTAGACACATAATTATTATGACTAATGTGATCTCTTCTGTAAGTAAAAAGTGATCCAGACTCTTTTGGACTACAGTCATGACTTTGTCTCAGAGAGTTGTTGTGCCTTTGTTCAGGGAATGTTCTTGCTTGAGATGTTAGCTAAAAGCAAACTTCTAGCAAATGTGTGTACATGTATTTTAAAAAATTCATACAAGATACCAGCGGATGTGATAGTTTCCTCATCAATGAAAAGTTATCTGATGCAGCTGAATTAGAGTCACCACTTGGTTAAATTTTTGATAAACCAATGCCATTCTCTGAAATCCCTGTTTTTGCAAATGCAGAATACTCTAGTTGAGAGTATTTATACCACATACTATCTCTGTATGTGGTATCACCTCTTCAAAATGAAACACAGATATCTTTCAAGAGTCTGATCTTGCCAACGATTATTAAAAATGTACAATTTAAGAATATATACACTTCCTAGATATTAGGCTCAAATAAAATGTAATTTGAGTAAAATTCTCTATTTCAATTTTTCTTCTCTTATTTTAATTGTATTGGTTTCATATTTCTGTGTACCCTAAATTTCTCCCATCATCGTATCATTCATGACCTATCACCACCTTTCCTTGTACCTGTCCCTCCTCTGATTTTGCCATCCTTCCCTCTCACTCCTTTGATGTATACTTCAGTTCTTTTTTTTGAATATGATTTTTTAATGTTTCTTTGTCCTTTTATTTTCTTTTTCTATGTTCCCCCCAAAAGTAAAGTCATTAAGTAAATACCTTTTTCTGTTTGACTGATTTTTGCAAATATAATTTGTGTCTCAGTTTTGTAGTCAGATGTCAATAGTTATTTTATCAGCTTGGTTTTATTTGACCATTAATTTAGTTACTTTATATTTTGCATAATATTGATGCCATCTCATATTTATCTTTCTCCTTCTGACATATCGCTTAACATAATTCTTTTAACCTCCATTCATTTTGCAGTAAATGGCATGACTTTATCTTTTTCCTTGCTGTCATTGAAATGTAGCATATCTCTTAATAGATAAACAGTGAATAAGAGATTATATTGGTGATGCTATACCATAACATAGACTACTAGTTCTCTATTTAATGATAGAAATGTGATTACCAACAACAGGTCTAGAAACACAGACCCATTTTAGAAAATCCTATCTTAATATTCTATTCCTGTAAGATCACCCTAAGTACAGAAACAATACACACAACATATACATATATTATATATGTGTATATACACCTATGGAAACGTATATATGTGGATGGATAGAAATTGATTTTTTTTGAAATTGATTCATCTTTGACATTGGTCTGAGCAATAGTTTTGAATCTTATTCCAGAAGCAAAGACAATATAAGTCAAATTAAAAAAAAAAAACTTGAAAATCAGCACAAAAATAGAAGCCATCGGCAAAATCAAAATGTGACTTAGTTTATAAGAGAAAATATTTGCAATTCTCATAACTGATAAGTTATTATTTATATATATATGAGTCAATAATCAATAATTTATATTTTTCCCATAAACACATTGTCAGTATGTACAGGGAAATATATTCATTATTGCTCTTCAGACAGGATTTTATAAATCAAAACCACAATGAGATATACTTCAGAATGGCTATTATCAAGATAAATAAAATAACAAACATTGACAAATGGAGAAATGAGAACCTTTATATACTGTTAATTAGAATTAGTGTAGTCTGTAAATAAAACAGTATTTACATGAGCCAAAATATGTAAAGAAACTGTGTTTATGATGAAACTGTAAAAATGCTGTGATATATTTCTCACAACTCATGTAAGATATATATTTATTTATATTGATATATGTAATATATTGATATATATTTGTAAAATATAATGGGATATTATTAAGTCATAAAATAGTGGAATCTGATCACTGATAATAACAATATGGATAAAACTTAAAGGTATTTGGTTGCACAAAATAAGTAATACAAAAAAATGACAGCTATAGGATCTCACTTATATGTGAACTCTAAAATGACAAACAAGCTCATAGATACAAACGGCATATCTGTTGTTGTGTGTAATGGCAGAGATAAGGGTTAGTGGGTGGGTGAACATGTTGAAATCAAAGGTACACATTTCCAGTTATAAAATAAACAACCTTGGAATATAATATATAACATGGTGACTATGTTGAATAACATATTGTACATTTGAAAGTTGCTAAGGGAGTAGAATAAAAAATTGTCACAAGAAAAAATGTAACTATGTATGGTGATGGATGTTAACTAACTTTATTGTGATGATTGTTTCTCTCTCTCTCTCTCTGTATATATATATCTATATATATATCTGTATATATATATTTATATATATATCTGTATATATATATCTGTATATATATACATACATATATGTATATATGTATGTATATATGTATACATATGTATATATACACCTGTATATATATATATCACATAGTTACTTTTAAAAAGCTCAATATCCCAGTCAAAGATAATACTCATGAATGTTTTTCAATAACACCTCTAACTTAGTTTTATTGTCCTGTTATGACATTTTGATGTTTTCTCTTGTCTGTGACCTCTATTGAAATAGAAGAGAGTGATAGCTAAATGACATATTAGAATGAATCTTCATTAGATATATATATATATATTTATAAATACAAATAAAATTCAGTATTTTTACATATACTCAAATTTAGAACATTTCTAATCACATAACAATAAGCATTGAAGTATTATAGATCTTAATCATGATCTTGACACCCATTATTTAAATAGGCAATTTTTAATTCTATCCAATTTTTTTAATTTGTTCTCTTCTTTCACCTAATGAAAATTCCCTCATTGTAGGGACTGACAAGACTGAAATTTCACCCCAGTGCTCTGGTAATTCTCAAGCAGAGGTTGATGCTGCTATCTTCAGGCAGAATTTCTTTACCAGAGAAATCATTGAGTTTGATTTTTTAAGACTTTTTAATTGTTTTCATAGGCTGACCATATTAATGAGAAAAATCCCCCAAATTTAAAGACAGATGTCTAAAGACATTAAACACATCATCAAATTGGTTTCACTAACACATCTAGATTAGATTTTGATTGAGTTACTGGACACTACTAAATTTGTTGACACATAAAACTAGTAATTACAAATACTATGCCATTATTTACTCCAGAGTGTGCACGTTAACTACAGAAAATCGTTCCAGGAAGGGATTTGAGAAGTTCTTCTATGCACTGCGTTCTGTGGGTCTAAATGAAGTTTTGCTCCTGTGTATCATTCAGAGACTAGCAGGAAGCAACTTTTCATAAAATTTTTTTGTCATTAAAAAGCAGAAGAATAAGAGAGCAGATCAGAACATTGAGGACCTTGAGGACCTTAAAAAATAGAATATGGTGACTTTACATTGTCAAAAGCAAGTTACATGGTCAAAGTCCAAGCCACTGTATGAGAAGGCACTTTAACCATGAAAATTCTATGACATAGGAATGAATGTTAATATAGAAAATCTGAAGCATGTTTTCTATCTCCCACATGTCTATATATGTTATTTATGCTTTTCTATAGTCTTTACACCTTTTAATATCAACATAACCTTCACTTTAATGAAGTGAAGCTACACAATCTCTTAACTGTGTTCCTTTAATTTTCATCTATTTTTATATGCTATCAACTCAGATATATTATTCTTGCTGTATGTGAGTTTTGAAAAGACGTTAACCACTTAATATAAAAAAATATTTCTGAAATCTTTTGGTGGTTTTATATAAATGGGAGTGAATTGGAGGGATCAGATAACAGTATCTGCATTCACTGGAATGTAAAATTGACTAGTTAGGTTTACCTATCATTCTTTGAAATGAATGCACTGCCTCTTAAGTGTACATTCTTGCAACCCTGGGATAAATCACACTTAATCATTATGTATAGCCATTGTAATGTATTTCTGAATTTGATTTACCAGTATTTTATTGAATTTCTTGCATCAACATTCATCAGGGTATCTAGATTATAGTTTTCTTCTATTGTGCTGTCTTCATCTAGTTTTGGTTTTAGGGTAATGTTGGCATCAAAACATTTATGATATTGGATTCATAAAAATATTTTAAGAATTTTTATCAGTAATTTGAGTAAGATATGCATTATTTTTTCTTGAAAGATTTGATGGTATTTACTTGTAAGACATTTGGCCCTGGACTTTGTTTTTGGGGAATTTTTAGATTTCTCTTTCAATTTCCATATTTGTAAATCACTTTATTCAAATATTCCGATTCTTTCTGGTTCAATCATGATAAACTATATTGTTCCAGAAATTTGAATTTAATTCAAGATTATTCAGGTTATTACTGTTTACTTACTCAGAGTAATTGCTTATAATCTTTTTATTTCTATATCATCTGTAGTGATTTCTCTTCTTTTATTTCTTACTGTTTAATTTTCTTCTTTTCTTTGCTTACCTACCTATAACTTTATCAATTTTATCCTCTTGATTAACTGAATATCATTAACTTTTTTATGTGATCACCTTGATTTGTTTTACTTATTTCACTTTTACATCTATTATTCCCTTTCTTTTACTAACTTTGAGTCTTTTTTGTTCTATTTTTTAAAGTTGTTTTAGGTGTAATATTACATTGCTTATTTGAAATAGTTCTTACTTTGTATAGCAGGCCTGACCAGTAATTATTTTCCCTCTTTTGATTGCCTTTAATGTAATCCATAAATTCTGATGAGTATCTTAATTTTCATTGGTCTTGATGTATTTTCTGATCTTTAAGTTTATCTTTAATTAAAAAAACTATCTATCAAGTTATTATGCAGCATATTGTGTAGTTTCTAAGTATAACTTTTCCTTTTTGTTTTTTTTGAATGTAGAAATTTCTAACTTTATGTTACTATGCTAAATTTTCAATTTTTTTTAATGTTTATAGTTTTATTGACAAACAATTGATGTGTCCTGACATAGGGTATTATTCCTGAATATTTCCCGAGAACAGTTGGGGAAAAATGCATGAAATTGTTTTGGACTGGATTAATATGTAAACATTTTTTAGGTCTATTTGATCTAGCTTCTTATTTAAGGCTATTTCTTAATTTATCCTATTTTGTTGGTTAGCCCATAGTTGTAATTGAGGAAGTAAAATCTAATATTACTATGCTGCTATCAACACCTTTCTTCAGTTCTTTTGTTTTAAACTTTATTTATATATAAATTTCACATCATTGTAATCTTCAGTTCTATTAATAATTGTCTTCTATATGTTGGTGCTCTATCATTTTGTATATTTACATTTATAACTGTGTCATGATTACATAATATATACACATATATAATAACAATATAGCTATAATGTCCATCTATCTCTCATTACATTTTAATTGTAAATCTATTTTATCTTAACATTAGTACAACTCTCTTCAAATATTTTTTATTGCCATCTACTTGTAGGATTGTTTTTCAGCCTGTAATTTTAAATCTGTGCTTGTCTTTAGTAGCAAGTTTTTTTGTGTAAAGGGCAGATGGCTGAACTTTGCAATACACGCAGCTTCTCTATTTTTTAATTGGTGAATTCAAATTTTTTACATTTAAGATAATTATAAAGCCATAAATTATTTTAGTCATTTCATTGTTGTTTAATTTTGCCTTTGCCATTTTTTTTTAAACTTCATTTCCATTTTCTTATTTATTTATGTTGATATTTGCTTAATGGTTAATCTGTGGTCAGCGTATGATGTGATAATAATACTGAGGTCTATACTTGTGGTCTACTGTATGGTTTGATTTCACCCTCCTTCTGATAGGCCACACATTTACTCTTTCTCTCCACATTGTATAATTTAGATGTCTGTTCCATTGTTTTGCAATAGCCTGTTTAGTATTCATTCAAGTCCAACTTAATGTTATATCTTTATTTTTTAGTCAATTACACTACTCTTCTTTCTATCTTGAATGAAATTCTGGATAGTTTATTATTAGCATATTGTAAATCTTTAATTTTTAGAGCAACTAAATATCTGTCGTTCCAAATTTACCTTTAATATTTTCACTGAAAATACTTTAGCTGTCTAGTTGTTGTTCTTTTATAAGTTATTCTACTTTCTCTCAGTATTTTCAATATACTTTGTCATTGGTTTTCAACCATTTCCTTACAATGTGCTTTGCAGTACATTAATCTGGTTATTTTGTTTTGAGCTTTTTGGTTCTCTTGGACTAAATCATCCAGCTAATTTTCAAGACTGAGTTCTCAGCAATTATTTCTTTAGTTGTTCTTTACCTTTCTTTTTCTATTCTTGTCTGTAATATAGATATCATTTCTCTTTAGGTTATCCCAAACAGGACTTCTTACATGTTTTCACTATGCTAATTCTTTTTTTGTTGTTCTAACTGTGCATTTTTTGTCATTATACATGCAAATTCATTGATTCACTCCATCAACAGAGTTTTTGATTGTCTCCATTAAAAAAAATTATTGTGTTCATGTTTTTCATCATCTAGATATTGTTAGTTCATCAAGAAGGGCTTTAAATGTTACCTGAAGTGTTGAGACTTATCTTGGGTTTCTTTTTTCTGCTCTAATTTTTTTATGTTAACACTGCATTATTAGGTTTTATGGATTGTAATGCTATGATTCTATACTTTCTAACAAGCTCAGTATAATTCTACCTCATTCTTAGCATTTTTTGTGTTAATTATTTTTAGAAAATGGGCACTTTTTTTTTTCTGTTAGATGACTGACCTACTGGTGTTGATAAGAATTAATAAGTAAAAAGAACTAAATCTCTATGGAATAAAAAAGGTTTCACCAGCGAATATCAAATATTAAAATTTCCTACAATGCTGTGGATACCTGAGTTGGTGAGGACCCACAGTGATTCCCTTTCATAGACTGACTGCTCAGCCAAAATAACCAAGATAGTTTCATGAAAACCTCAGTCTTTAAGGACATACTGACTAATTGATGCAGTGTTGAATGATGGCTATATGTCAGACAGAACAAAAAGTCAAGTATTAATCTCTGGTTAATGAAAATATTCAGCCACTGTCGTGGCTTTTGTCCTGTAGACATATGTCAAGTGACTCATATATCACAGTTCCAGACTACAAATAATAACCAGTCAAACAGAGATAATTAAATATGACTCCACCAGTGCAGGCTATTGTAGTATGGAATTTGTTATTGGAATTTAGTCCTCAAATGCATCATTGCAGGACTTTACAAGGTGTTCTCTGCTGTGCCCTCATTTTTCCTATGAAGTACTTTAAAAATTTGTTTCTTTTTTAAGTTATTTTTGTTATTTACATCTATATACTTTTATATTGTTGTATATTCCGAAGTTCTCCCACTACCTTACCACCCATGAACCATCATTCCAATCCTTTGTGGTCATCCCTCCCCTAATCTCACACTTCCTCCCTTCTTCTCACTTGCTGTATAGTTTAGCTCTTTTGTCAGTTTGTTAGTTTTAATTTTTTTTGTCCCTTTTTCATCTTTCCTATATCCCACATATAAGTGCGGTTGTCCAGTATTTATCTTTTCTTTTCAGGTTTATTTCTGCTAGCATGTTTCCTTCTATCATCATTAATAGATGACCTATGTTTGTTTGTTTTTTATATAGCCAGATCTGTAATCATTTTGAATTAACTTTTTTTGTATGAAGTATGTATCTATTCTCTCTGTGTCTCTCTGTCTCCATCTCTGTCTTTCTCCCCCCTTTTTCCCTCTATCTCTTCCTCATCCCCCCTCCATCTCTTCCTTTTATTTCTTTGCAAGTGACTATATTTCCCAATATCATTTATTAAATAGGTGATATATCTTTATTGTATTGCCTTAGTTACTATTTCAAAGATCATCCATTCATGTGTGTTTGTGTTCATCAATGGGTTTTCTATTACATTTTATTGACATCATCTTTTGTTTTTTTATAGCATATTGTTTTGAATACTGTTTCTGTGTATTTAAATTTAAAGTCTAAGAGTGATATCTCCATTTTTTAAATTTTCTTTTTCTTTTCCTCTAACAATTGCTTTAGCTGTTTGTGGATTTCTGTGGTTACATATAAATTTTACAATTATTTGCTGAATTTCCATGAAAAAAATTACTGGGATTTTTTAAGTTTTCAGTTTAAATTGTAGATTGCTTTAGATTATATAGCAATTTTAATGATTGTTTACTTTTCTTTCATGGACTATTTGCTTATTTGCATCTTCTTTTATTTCTTTTAACAGAATTTTATAGTTTTCAACATATTTATTCCACCTCTTTATTATGTTTTTCTAAAGCAATTTTTTTTCTGTTATAGTGTAAGTCAGTTTGGGTGGTTTATTTATATTCCTGTGTCTTAAATCCATTGTGAACTTGAGTCTGCTTCCCATCATTTAACTATGCAGGTTCTGTTCATTTCTTGCTATTTAGTATTGTTGGCTCATACTATTCTTGATTATGCATATGATTTTGTATTTCTATTATCATTTTGTCCAATGTTTTGATTCTACTTTTTTATGTAGTGAATTCTTTCAACTTTAATGTTGCCAAGTATGGTAGTGATAAACTCTTTTAGTTTCTTTCTCTCTGGGAAAACCTTTATGTCACTTTCAGATTTGAATTGAATTTTTGTAGTACAGAGCATTTTGACTGGCAGTTCTTGTCTTTTGTGGCTGTAAAAACTTCCACTATCTCTTACCTAGAGAATGTCTTGGGTGAAATCCAAGGAAAGGCTAGCTTGGGTGTATTGGTAAAATCTTTACCTTGTTTCCTTTATTTTCTTTATCTTTGATATTCAATAATTTAATAATCACATGTCCTTTATTGGTATTTTTGAATCCAAAAGTTTGAGTGTTATTTCTACTTCCGGGACATCCATATTCAACTCATTCCCTAGGTCTTGGGTATTCTCAATTATTATTTGTTCAATTATCTCTCTGCTCATTTTCTCCCCTTCCTTCCCTCCTTCCCTTCTTCCCTCCTTCCTTCCCTCCTCTCTCTCTCTCTCTGTCTCTCTCTCTCTGTCTCTCTGTCTCTTTATCTCTCCCCCTACCTCTCTGGGGTCCCAATTATTTTTAAATTCCCTTTCTAATTGAATATAATAGTTATCCCCACCTTTTTGGTCTTTTTTCTCTATATATATTTACTTGGGTGGTTTGTTAAGTTCAGTTCCATTTCTAAACTTCTTTTCTCTTGCAGTTAAAATTCTTAAATATGTCTGCATTTTTATTCAAAGTCCTTTTTTGTGAATTTTAAATGTTTTCACTATCTTTGCTGAAGAAAACTTCACTATCTCTTTGTTCATGGTTCTCCTTTCTAGGATTTTGGACCTGCCTATATGCCGTTGACCTTCCAGTAGCTCAATGATCATATTTAATATTGTTTTGAAGTCTTTGTTTGCTAACTCCTCACATATTGTACGGATTTTTTTGTCCCATGATTTCTGTTCTCCTCATTTTGCTTTTCCTATCCTGTATTCAAACTCCCTTACTTCCTAGCCATTTATATTGCCTCATTTGCTTATTTAATTGTGTGTGTGATTGTAGTCGAGACATTTAGTTGTGTTTCTTTCTCATTTTAGTTTGGTTTGAGGTGGGGGTAGGTAAACAGTCTGGATCTTAATTACTCAACCTCAGCATCAGGAGTGAATTTGGTGATCACTACCTCCATTATCTCTGTGTTCAAAACCTGTATTCAGTGTTTTCATTGTCTTAACTTCCTCTCCTCTTTGCCTCTGTTGCTTCTTTCTGCCATGGATCAATACTTTTGAATCTTGAGTTCCCTTTTGTAAGATACTAAGGTCTGCACTGTAAGTCTCAAATTCCAGGACTAACTTGCAATAGCAGACAGGTAATACCACATTGGAATGGGACATATACCACAATGTTCAGCAAGACCCCCAAAATGTGTGCTTGTGCTATGATCTTACCACTGTTCAATACTTTCTGCAAGGCTGCAAGATTTGTGCTCTGTATCAATTTCTCACTTGTTTCTGAATTATGTCACAAGCCCTTTTTTTCTGCTATAGTGGCACTGTGATGCCCACTATGACTCTATGTAACATCTCCTCTTTGATTTCTTCTGGAAGGGGAGTTGGAAGTAATTTTCAATGCATTCAAAAATTGTAGTATTCCCAATGGCATGGCTTGGGATTGTTCCTGGAGAATTCAAACTATGCAGGGGTCAGAATTGTGACAAAATGTAAGCAAAGTTTCTCTAAGAAACTGTTCAGGCTTGGATGGCCAAACCCCAGCTTGCTCACTTTCCCAGTTATGTTCCCTTCCACTTTTTCCTACTCCTCCCCTTTTACAGAAATCAGTTTTAATAAGAGATCTCCATGAGAGAGTCTTGGGACTCAATGGGGAAAATTTTTGAGTATTTGATCAAATATTATTTTTTTTCTAATTTTTTAATTATATATAAATTTCACAACATTGTAATTCCAAGAATTTACCCCCCCACCCTTCCCTCCATTCCCCCATTTCCCTCCTGCTCAAAATTGTGTGCTTCAGTTTGGTGCTTAGCTTGATTTGACTCTTCCTCAAGGTTTTTGTTTATTTTTTCACTGTATCCCATATATTAGTGAAACCATTTGGTTTCTGTCTTTTTCTTTAAAAAATTATTTATACATATATATTTCACATCAATCACATCATTTTGGTCCCTGGGGGTTCCCCACAACCTCCCCTCCCCGGCCACTTCAGCAGGTCCCCTTCCCCAGTTGTGTACTCTCATTTGGTTGTCCATATATTAGTGAAACCATTTGGTTTCTGTTTTTTTTCCTTCTGACTTGTTTCTGCCAATATGATTTCTTCTAAGTACATCCATGTTACCAAAAAATCATCACATTTGTCATTTTTTATTGATGCGTAATATTCCATTGTGTATATATACCACATCTTTTTCATTCAGTCATCTGTCTTGAGGCATTTGGGTTGTTTCCAAGTTCTTGCAATTATAAATAGTTCTGCAATAAAATCCAAGCACAGGTGTCCCTTTGTACCCACATTGAGGTCTGTTTTGGGTAGATTCCCAGAAGAGCGATTGCTAGGTCAAATGGTAGTTCCATTTTCATTAGTTTGAGGATCCTCCACACTCTCTTCCATTGTGGTTGTACCAGTTTACATTCCTACCAGCAGTGTAAAAGTTCCTTTCTCTCCACATCAAATATTATATTTTTTTGGTTATCATTAGGGGCAATCTACTCACAACCTCTTTAGTCCACATTATTTTAGGTGGATAACAGGAATATTTCTTACATAGGTATAATAAGTAATTAGTCGTGGTACTCTATATGCAAGGAAGGAATGCATAATTTTCTATTACTTTTAAACATGAGTGTTCATAGTAACTATTCTCCAAGAGTAAAGTGTGGCAACAGGAAATAAATGAATAACTACAATGAAGAAATATGCCTAGCCCTGTCTCAACTAGATGATCAAAGGCAATCTTGTTATTGTGACCAGATGAATTATCTGTGTGGTTCAACCCCAAAAGTATAGCCCTAGTACAATCATGATATAGATAGATAGATAGATAGATAGATATCTGATATATATATATGATATCTGATATATATCAGAATAGTAATAATGGCATAAAATTTACAAATTAGTAATCAGTGTTCCTTAAATATGTAGAAACCATTGAAAAAAGAGAGCAAGAATTTCTGAGAATAGGTTTTACATAAGAGAAGTGTAAAGATAATATATTAAATATAATGAGGTATCTAGAATGAGGTACTGGAACAGAAAATAACATTCAGAGAAGAAAAAAAGTTGAGGGAATATTAAATATGAAGTTATATAATATTGGTTTATAATTGTAAAAAAATCCCATGCTATTATAAAATGTTAACAATGGAGGAAAATAATTCTTGGGGTATAGAGACATACTCGTTTCAAAATATGTCTTTATCTCAAAATTATTTTAATATAAAACTTCATATAAAATAAGTCTCAGAAAAATTTGAAATGCAAACAGATTTAGCAACTTTTACTCAAGTTTTTAAATTTGCAATTGCCTATATTTTTATAATTGCTTTGAAATTTATGTCACCTAGTAATTAAATTATTTTGAATATCATGCTAAGTCTTTTCCTGAATAAACAAGTGATATTATTATCTAATATTTGATAAAAGATGATAGAAGAAAAAGTAAAAATATCATATGTGCCACAAAGTTAAGAAGCACAGATAAAACAACTACCCAAGTGTTTCATATTATTGTATGTTATTTTTAAATAATGATACCTTATAAAGATAAATAATTGAAATTAGATTCACCAAATGAAACTAAATAGAGGCTTAGCTTAAACAAGCATTTATTTATCTGGTTGCATTCAATAATAAGAAATCAATCTGTAGATATTGTATTTTATATCATCTATAATCACTATAAACACTGAAATTTCCCTACTTTCGTAGTAAAAGAAAAATATACATGTGAAAGTTACTCTTACAAAGGTATTTGCATTTTCTTTATATACAAACTTTGAGGATAATTGTGAAAAATAGCTGCTAAACTAATAACAAATGCATTTAGATACAAATAATACATAATTTTTATGATCAAGTTATAATTCTACTATCAAATCACCATGTTGCTGATATCTTGTTATTACCCAAATTTTGTCTAATTGGTCTAATTTATGTATGCCAATAAAATAAAACCAGGTTCAGAAACAACAAGAGATTATGTAGAAAAAATATTGAACTTATTATGTGGCATGTTCAATTGCTATTGAAAATAATTGATTTCTATTCTTTAATAGGCAATAGTAATAAATCAGTGAAAGCATAGGTGAACCTCTCAATCCATTTCAACATGATCAGATTTTCATCAATATCAAGCAACAGATTAGAGCAAAAAAGAACAAAAAAGGCACTAATCTAAAAATGATAGGAACAATTTTGAAGAGTACAAAGTCTTATATTTGAAAGTTCTCATAACTTTTAATTCTCATTTTTCTTAGCCATTACATTTTGACTTCACATCTTTTCAGTGTCATGGCATCAAGTTTACAATAACTGAATCACTGTTAGTTTTATTATGCTTATCACATAATTAAATCAAAACTCACTAAAAGCTCTTAAAATAATCTCTTAAAGGCAGTTATATGCATGTAAGTTTATGTCAACATTCCGTCATTGCAGTGAACACTACATGAATCTCTATTCAGTATTTTATCCATGAACTTATGTTAATATTATCCACAGTAAATTAAAATTCACTATTTTAATATTATTTATAATAAAATTACTCACTAATAAGCTGCTTCCTTGTATCACATTGCAGATGAGTAAAATTTTAATTGCAGGCAAAACTTTTCATGCATATAGCTATTTAATTGAAACGCAAAGATTAGTCAACCTTTCTTCAAGAGATAACCACATGAGAGCCAATTTTTAATTACTCTTTTTTCAAGTTTCATTCCCAGTTAAAAACTAGATTTCAAAATGAATGTTGGGAATAAACAAATACTTGAAAGAACAAATTAATGTAATAGCAAATAATGTTTGAGTACTTAGCAGCGTGGAGAGGTACATGAAAATTCACATGCTCAGTCTTGGAAGGCAGGATGTATTTCACAAAAACTTAGACTACAGAAGTGTTTCTTTTCCTCTTTATTCCTAGTTCATTATAATCTGGGATCATTGTAATCAGTTTGTTCACCAGATTTGTTTTATTTAACGTACACTTTATACTATGATTCCTCTCTTACTCCCTAATGCTACGCTTGATTGTTTACCATTTCTGTTTTTTCAGAAAACATTTGTGGTGCCATAGCACATGGATTTCAGGACTGCCTGTGAAGAGGTAGGTTAAATGGCTTTCTATTTTCCAAATAAGGGAAACAGGTTGCAGGCAGCAAATTCTAAACACTTCTTTACATAAGTGGCCATAATGTGCAGCAAAGATTCAGCTTTTCAGCTTTTCCTTTAAGAACAGGAACATATTTTATCTGATTGATTGTCCTCTATAAACTATTCACTGTAACTGATGTGTTGGATTTAATGCCTTTCATAAAAATGCTTATAAATTAGAAGACATATAAGGTCTTTTCAGCACTAAATCCTATGGTATTATCATTGTTATTATTTATTTAAATATTATTTAAGTATTAACTATAGCAATTCAGATTTTCTGTAGAGCTGTCATCACAGTTTGATAGAGTTAAATTGATTCATCGTTCTTTGAAGGATTTTAAAGACCTTCAAGTGTGCAGTCAATGGTTCATAGACTGTGTACCTAGAGAATGTAACTATTCCAAGAAGAGAGATTATCTTTCACATCACATGTGACATTCAAAACACTGTCTTTTTACTCTTTAGGCCAACTCCAAAGTTAAAAAAATGTATGTTTGTTGTAAAGGCTTAAAATGAACTTGTTCATATATAACCTAAAGAAAAGTAACCACAACTTGATTAGCAAGGATAGATTTAAAAATAAATGAACAATAATCTTTGTTACTTATATTTATCCAAATTGTTTTAATAAAATGCTGTAAGACACACCTCTTGCAAAAATACATTTTTCAGTTATTTGCCATAGTTTAAAGTTCAAAATCTAAACTCTTTTTAAAAATTTATAAATTACTAGTATCAGTGATTTAAATAGGTTTAAATAGGGTAATACATATCCATATGCACATTTTTTTAAATTAAATTATTTTCAAGTTGTTTTATGATGTTTATTTTGTTTTTGTTTTTTGTTTTTGTTTTTGTTTTAAACAAACCTCTCATGCTAGATACAGAAAACTATCATGGGAGAATATTTTTCTTTTATCTTTAAGTTAGCACTTATCTAATATTTTTTCATTAGTGTAATTAATGTTTTGAAACTTAAATTTAGGTACCTAAACTAAAAATTATAGTTTCGAATACATAATGATGTCAGTTATTTTAATGAAGAAAGTTGACTATTTCAATCAAAATGCTATCTTATGTTTTGTATAGTAAGACCCTCATAAAAACTGAACAGATGGTTTTCTTAATGACACAAATGTAATACATGATATTTGTATGATAGTCACTGCACATAAACAGCCAGATGCTTGCTGTTTTAACAAATGGTTTACCTTGAACTGCAGATTAACATAGAGTTGATGTTCTGTAATTTTTTAACAAAGCTATTTTGATTAACTGATTTGGAATATGTATCATATTTTATTTAAGATTCAAAATATTAATTTATAATGGTAAAACGGTTGTGTCTATTTAGCTATTTATTTTGCAGTCATCTATACTTGCTTCCTTGAAAAGTGAAGAGCTCAATTTTTTAGACTGTCTTCACTGTGCAATGAAATTTTCGCAGAATTGCTCAGCAGTAATCCCCATGTGTTTTCCACATATGGGCTGAAATCTCAGAAAAAGAGTTCTCTGAGATACTCTGAAGATGATCAAATATCAATGGCATGAACCACAGTCAATGAGTTTGCCTGAATTATACAGTCTTAAGAAAATTAAGTGGAAAGGAACCAGAATTATTTAGCTCACACAGTCACTCTGCAGTGGGTAGCTTGAGTGATTTTCTGAAATAATGAGTGCCATTTAATTAATATGTTTAAAACAGAATCACAGTTTGGAGCTTAGAATCTAAGTATGGATTTCTTTCTGAAAGCACTGTGTTGCTAGAAATCATATCATAGTCAAAGATAAATTGAATATAACTTGTTTTATAACTGCTAATAAGACATTTTAAAAATGAACATTTTATGAGAGTTCATAGAATATTACTATATGGACAGTTTATATCTTTTATGGTATAAGGTATATGAACATATAAGTTCTATTTAATTATCAAACACAGCTTTTTTTTAAAGAAAGTTTTATTTATATTTAGGAATGCCCTCTTAAAAAATAAAATGTTTCATTTGTTTAAAGAAACTATGATTTGAAAAATGGCAAAGAATAAAAGCTAAGATAGAAAATAAAAATGCAGTATATAATTCACAACAAAAAGTGTAAATATATTTGTGCATATGTAATGGTTATGTCTTACAAAGATGGTTATGTTTGCAAAATGACTCTGTCTTACAAAATGGTTGTATTTTACAAATATGGCATCAAAAAAATCATATGCTCACATATCCTATATACTATATTAGTCTATGTTTTCTTATTTCATTTGTACATCTGCAGTCTTTAAAATATCTGCATCTTTTTGTAGACTATGAAACATCATTATTCTATATCATGCATTTAATTGAATAATTTATAGACTTATAACTTAATTTATCGCTCATATAACCAAATATCTACAATTATAGTTTAGTTAGCAATATTAAAAGAAATCCTATGAGTAAAATGCATTACTAGTATCTATAGATTAATCATTATTTTAAATAGAAAGATTAATAAATAGTCTATTATTTAAGATGATAATATGAAAGTGACATAAATGTGATATAGAAATTAAGCTATGTGAAATAACTATTAGTCATCCAATTACAATAGTAATTGTTGTCATGTGAATATATTTAATGACTGAAAGTCTTAGTTTATGAAAGTAAGGACTCATCTTTGAATCCTGGGGTCTCCAAAATCATCACGCATTAGACATCAGGGACCAGTGTTTGAAAATATGACTAGAATTAAATCAAGGAGGAGGTCATGTTAGAAGAATCTTGGAAAGAAAGTTAAGGATAAAATATATTTTGAAGTATCTTGTATGAAAATATAGTGACCTATTTCTACTACATGATATGAGAAGTTACATATTACTTAAGCTATAGATTTACAGAATTAATTAAGTTATATTTCACAACAGATAGTACAGAAAAATTTGAACTAAATGCAGGAACACTTATAGTCCATAATATGATTTCTATCTAGTTTCTTATAGTTTATAGTTTTTACATTTAATACTGAGTTTTATATTTAGATTTTAAGAATAAAGAAACAGATTTTAAAATAACATAAAAACACATTTAGTGCTCCTTGCAAGAACCTGAAGGTAAGTAGCCAGGAGTTGTAAATTGGAAGATAGATTTACTTTTCAACATTTCAAGTTAAATGGTAGAGTTAGTCACAGATTATTGCAGTGTTTAGTGTAAGGTCTTTTATTAAAATAAAGAATAAATATATGGAAATTAATAAAAATGTTTCAATGATTTAAGAAAACATGTCACTGACTAAATTTTTAAAAAGATTCCCTTGTAATACTTATAGATTTATAATATTTCCTTATAATATTTATAATTCTTTCTTTATAGTATTTCTCTAAACTGATAGTTTTTAATATGGATCTTAAAATTCAACTGCAATATAAAAATCCAGCATGAGAAAATCAAATTGGAATATATACAATTTCCATCTTTGAAAACCTTCAAATTTTATGCATTTTTATGATTTATACATTTTTTCATTATATATGGCATACATATTTCTTCACTCATTTACAATGTATACACAGTCAACAATGTTTCCAGGAAAGTAATCACTATTTTAGTAAAGGGAAAAAGATAGTGTCATGTCTTATTTATAGTAAAATGTGAAAATGATTCAAATTTAGATAATTTTACATTTTAAGCAAATTTGTTCCATAGATCTGGATAGACTGTATTACAAGGTCTGCTTAGGTTTTATGGCTATGGAGACCCCTCTCACAGTTCTGTTTTTCATTCTTAGCCTTAAAGAATCCCATGGGACTGAAGGCAGTAGACAAAGCCTCTCCCCAAATCAGTGTCCTAAACTCACCTAGTATTATCATTTTTTTTTTTTTTGGTCAAAATCATCTGTCTATCATGTTTAAAACTTGTGATCTATTCATTTTCTTCCCAATGACCATTGGCCTGAATATAAATACCTGATTCATGATGAGATCCACCACAGAACTTTTTGTACTCTGAGGGGAGATCATTTATCACCCAATGTAACATAATGATGATCACAATACATGTCCTTGCATACTGGAGGACTGGAAGCAACAACCATCAAATAATCTTTGCTTGAGGGAAACCAGGACAGTTGTTATGAGTACAGAATGTGGAATCCAGTAGCTTTTGTTTACTTTCTGACTTTTGACTTCTACTCTTACTGCTACTGTTCAGTCTATGAGAGCAGTTTCCCAGATTGTCAGGAGAGTCAGAGAAACTCTCTAGGTACACAGCAAGCTTTCTAAAAGTGGTAATAACAACAAATCAATGAAATATGTTTCCATGTTTCATTAGTGGTGATACTGGCCAAGCAATGCTGCTCTGAATCAGAAGAGTGCCCTGAAATGGATTAATCCATCTTTTACAATCTTACATCTTCTTCCTAACATTTCCCAATCTATGCTTAATTTTATGTCAATAAAGTTGTATTTTCAATTCCTTATTGTTTTGGACTACTGCAAGTAAATATAAAACATTAATCAGAGGATATCAGATTTCTCCTGGGCATGACCAGTAGATCAAGCTCCTAAGCCATCACCCAAGGTTCTTGAACACCTCCTATACTTCCAGTACTTTGCCATGGCATCTGTTGAAATGCATAGGCTTGGCCTTAGGATATATTCCTGTGCTTTTGTACACTAATTTCATCTGAACTGTGCATTCTTATGCTTCTATATTTTTATTTTTCCCTCTTGAAAAATAACTATGCCTTATCTAAATTAAAGATTTTTAATTTGTTTTTCAAGACTAGGACACATATTTCTATATACAATATCTCCTTTAACACTCCCTTCATAAATATGTAAATCCTCTCTCTGTGTCACTTCCATAAAAATTAATAAGAAATCATATTGCACTTTATTCATTCTTATATATTTTTATAAATAGAAGTAATCCAAGGTCAGAGAGCTCTGTCCAATTCATGTCTGATTCTATGATAATGCTGTAGAAGATTTGCAAATTGATGAGTGTGTGGAATATTAAATAGATTTTCATGCACACAAGCTAAATTTTTATAATGCAATATATGTAACATCTATAACCCCTGAATAATATTAACTTTCACTTTAATATTTTTCAAACTTTATTAGAAATATGTTGGCTGTTTTCTCCAAAGATCTTTTTATTGATGGTATATATAAAAATGCAAGTGTATGTGGTGTGTGTGTGTTTATGAAGAAAATGAAAATATTTAATTTTAACAAAAAGTCACTTAGTTCTTTCTTCAACAGTTTTCTTCTCAGGACTTCAATGTTTCTTTCCATCTCCATATACCTTTCAAATAATCAAAGAGTATTTCACACTTTAAATATAAGGGGCTTTGATCACATCGGAAAAGTGATGGGATAAGTCCCTTAACTGTGTTTTAGTCTCTCAAACTTTCCCTAGGTAATTTTTACATCACTTTGATGTATAACAATAATGTATTTATGGGCTTTCTGGGAAAAGCCTCTCTTTCATCCTCAAGCTGAGACAATTACTTGTGATTGCCAGTTTTTCCAATACACTTCTGGGGAAAAAGTTGGCACAGAATGTACTGTACATTGAAAAATCAGAAATTTGCTCAATTATACTCATTTGGCTTTGATCTTATTTTTTACCCTTCACTTCTCCACAATACCTTAAAGAGTCCTAGCTTTGGCATCCTGTCAAGATTTCATTGTAAAGATAAGAGACTTTTCCATGACAATAGAAGTAGAAATTATGCTCTATATTAAGGAAAATATAATTTGCTTTTTATGAAAAATTTTAGTCCTGCAGACATAACCACTTGAGTTATGTGCTGGAATAGATTAATCAACAAAATATAGTGCATGCCTGCTGTGTACTAGTCTCACAGATGAGGAGGGAACATCATCCTTGCTCTAGAAAAAGCTATTTTTTCCTAAAATACATCACAGTACATAATGATTGCAGGCTAATTATGGTATGTATTTGCATGTGAGATAGAGCACTTTGCACAAATAATTATCTTCAAAGTCTTTAGTATTGAGTATAAACTAATCTACACAGAAAATTATCTTAAAGAAGGAACCCCTAAGTATCCACATAGAAACTTTTATTGCAAGAAAGTCTATTACATTTACCTTCATTATCTCTCTCAGTCAGTGCTAAGGATACATGTCCATGTATTTGTTCTTTTTTCCAAATTATGAAGGACTTGTAATGAAATAAGAAGATAATTGCTGAAGTAGTTACTTCCTGTTGATGTTTTCGTGCAAAAAAAGTGACTAGAGTTTATAATCTATCTGGGAAGAATTGTCTTTTGTATTTCTAACAGCTAGAAATGTTAAGAGCACTTGTAGAGCAATATTGATAGTTTTCTTCAATGAATATTGTTAAGACTGACATGTTTCCGGAGTGACAAAGTCATGGACATTTTCAGTGATGACGAAGGTGTTGACTGAAAGTAACGTAGCTAACATTTCCAAAAATATGTGAAGCAAATACAGTGGGTTATGAGTCAAAAATCTTGGGTCTTAAGCCAGCTCAGTTTTCAACTCACTAGATTGTGAGTGTTAAATGAGGCGGTAAACTTTACTTACTGATTCTATCACCTGTGTGTGAGTGTGTGTGTGTGTGTGTGTGTGTGTGTGTGTGTGTGTGTTTGTTGGAAACTTGCAATCAGGGGAAAAATGGAGGTTAGAGATGATGTAAAAAATGTTCTTTTTCAGATTTAATATTCTGTGATAAAGACAGAAATTAGTGGCCAAAGACTGGAGAGTGCATTTAAAAATGGGGGAGAAGTTTTATTTACAAGTGACAGGAGTAATGTAAAATCTATTATAGTGATGGCTGAAAAAACTGTGAATACACTCTAAAGCATAGAAGTACAACTTCTAAATCATAGAAATTCAACTACATTTTAAGTAGTTGAATTGAATATGAATCTGGCAGTAAGCTAATTACCAAAAAACTAGATTATAAATATATCATTTTTCATTATTATAGTCTATATTATAGTTACATTATAGTATATAGTATATATATTATAGTATAGTATATAATATAGTATATAGTATATATAAGATAGTATATATAGTATATTATAGTATATAGTATATATAGTATATTTTTCATTATTATAGCATATAGTATATATAATATATATAGTATATGGTATATATTCATTATTATAGTATATATATATATATATGAATCCTTATTCTTTAAGTTTTTTCTGTGAATTTCTAACATATTCTCTAATATTGGAGGCTTAGATTTTGTGAAATGGTTATCTTTTTCACTGTATCGGTATTATATATTAAGTTCATAATCATCAGCACAGATTGCCCTAGCTCTGAAATATTACTCATGATGTTTTGCTACAAGTAGGTCATGACATTATACTATAAACTCAGTATATATGTATTTTTTTTTTTGTTTTCTCTGTCTTGCTTTCTTCTTTTGTCTGAAGACAAAGACAGGAACTTGTTTGCTGCAGGATGGTAATCAGGAGCCTTTCAAAGTCCGACTACACCTAGCCAAAGATATTTTGATGATCCAGGAACAGGATGTGATATGTGTGTCTGGTGAGCCTTTCTATTCTGGTGTAAGTAAATTTCTTCTGTTGGATTTCTTTTCTTTCTTTTTTTTTTTCCTTTTGGTTAATAGAATTGTTTACTCACAGAAAAAGTCTTAACATAGCTTTCCTTTTGCTTTAAGAGTCTAATTAATTATCCTTAGTGTAGTTTTTGTTTGCATTGTAAGTAAGCAGTTATTGTTGTGTAAGTACCTAACCTAAGTCCACACTCATATTTTAGGGCTATCTCCACCATGGATTCTTACTGATTCCTAGTTGTCACAGTGTGACTGAAGTGGCAATTTCATTTTCTGATCATATACTAAGGGAATATACTCTAGTTTCCCTTACAGAGAATTAAATGAGAAGTTTGTGCAACAGTTTCTCTGCCTTGGCCTTATATGTCACTGACCTCTTGGAGGTGATGCAAAGATTGAACCCTTTCTAAGTATTTGGGAAGCATGGCACTTAGGTCTCTTTAGCGCAATGCACAAATAATTCTGTGGAGCTGTTTGATAAAATTGTTCTGTATTATTTTGTATGTTCTACACAATGCTCTAACTGGTTGACATATTGCTCTGTGATTGTTAATCTAGACATAGAGGCATAACTTATGAATCAAAATTTTATTAATAATCATACTAATGCTAAAGTACAGTTGCTGACACATCCTTAAGTGAATTAGATTATATTTCATAAAAATTTTATCATAAAATGGACAGGTTTTAGAATTTATCTTTTTTTATGACATTTAAATTCATCACCTTATCAATATCATTGTATGTGGTCTCAAGAAAATTGCATAGAAGTTTTGAAATAGTTTCCTAGATTTTCAAGACTTCTCTAGCTATTTAATAAGAAGACTTGATTTTCAGCTAATCTAAAAACTTAGTTTGGTGCATTTTGCTGGTGTTGAAAAATGTTGCATGTAAGTATTATTTAAAAATAATTTATTTATATATATTTCACATCAATTTAGTCCCTGGGGGTCATGCACCACCTCCGCTCCCCACCTGCTCCAGCTGGTCCCCACTCTCCCCTTGTGTAGTTTCATTTGGTTGACCATATAGTAGTGAAACCATTTGGTTTCTGTCCCTTTCTATCTGGCTCATTTCTGCTAGAATGATTTCTTCTAGGTACATCCAGGTGTCCATAAATTCATCAAATTTGTCATTTTTAATTGATGAGTAATACTCCTTTGTGTATATATACCACATCTTTTTCACCCACTCATCTGTTCTGGGGCATTTGGGAAGTTCTAGCCAGGGGAAGAAGGCAAGAGAAAGGTATAAAAGCGATACAAATAGGAAAAGAGGAACTGAAACTATCATTATATGTGGATGATATGATTCTATATGTAGAGAACCCCAAAAAATCCACAGAAAAACTTCTTGAAATAATAAACCAGTTCAGAAGGTTGCCGGCTACAAAATCAGCACACAGAAATCAGTAGCCTTCCTATACACAAAAAACAAGCAGAAGAAGAAGAAATTTAAAAAGTCATCCCATTTACCATCACACCAAAAACAATTAAATACCTGGGAATAAACCTAACAAAATATGTAAAAGAACTATACAAAGAAAACTTTAAAATGCTACTAAAAGAGATAGAAGAAGACACAAGGAAATGGAAAGACATCCCTTGCTCATGGATGGGAAGAATTAACATCATCAATATGGCCATCCTACCAAAAGCAATCTACAGATTCAATGCAATCCCCTTAAATATTCCAATGACATTCTTTAAAGAGATAGAACAAAAATTACAAAAATTCATATGGAATAACAAAAGATCTCTAACATTAAAAAACCTCCTCTCCAAAATAAGAGAAAATGGAGGCCTAACTAATCCAGACTTCAAGCTCTACTACAAAGCCATAATACTTAAAACAACATGGTACTGGTACAACTACCGACAATCAGACCAATGGAACAGAATTGAGAGTCTGGAAATAAAGCCATACACGTAGAGCCAATTAATCTTTGACAAAGGAGGGAAAAACTTACATTGGAACAAAGATAGCCTCTCAACAAATGGTGCTGAGGACACTGGACTAAGACATGCAAAAAAATGGACCAAGACATATCTCTCACACCATGTACAAAAATTAATTCAAAATGAATAAAAGACTTAGATGTCAGACCTGAAACCATAACATACATAGAGGAAAACTTGGGCAAAACCCTCCATGAAGTACAATTCAGTAATCCCTTTCTAGAATCATCTGCAGAATGTATGTGGGTTTTTATCTCACTTCCAATTAGCATTCTATGGGTATCACAGCAGGTCTTAAATCAGTAGAATTTCTCTATTGATAATTGATTTGCTGAAAATGTTAGCTTTCTTTTTGTCACACACCATTTAATTATCTTTATTCATGGGTCTGTCTTGGCTGATTACATTGTTAATCTAGGATTTCCCTTTCTTCCTCTCTTTCTTTCTTGCTTCTTTTCAATTCATATAACTCTCTGAATAAATATATCACACAAATTGCAACCTAGTTAGTTATGATATTCCAATATCAAGTATTTTAAGACTGAACACTGCTAGTATTTTAAACTTTATAGTAAGTAAATATATTTTATATAATATATGTAAATATATAATTCTTTTGAAAAGAATCATGGGATGAACTTGGACAAAATTAAGGAGAACTATCCTATGATAATGTCAAAAGAAAATAAACAATGACAAACTTTTACTTTCATTTATCAGAAACACTTTCAGCAAAGTGTGAACAGACTGGAACTTTCTTAATCAGATAAGCACCTAATAAATTATCTTCACTAATACTAAAGTAAATATTAAATATACTCTCAGGCTTAAATGAAACTAAAGGTCATAGCATGCTTATATGCTATTCAATATTATTTTGAATAAACATTATACAAATGAAAAGGAAGAGATAAAATAGTTTTGTTTGTAAATGTCATGCTAGAAAACCCTGAGAATGTACAGAGAAAACCCTGAGAATGTACACAGATGCATAGAATAACGTGCAAATTTAAGCAAGCTTACTGCATATAATATTAATGACCAAAGAATGTATATTTCTAATATTAGCAATAAGCAATGTGACTATGAAATTCACAATGCATCAACCATGCACTTATATGTAAACAATACACTTAGGAATAAATTTAACAGAAAATTGAACAAATCTTCTATCTTCCAAAATATAAAATTGTGATGAAAATTAAATCAGCAAATAAATAAATAAGTGAATAAATATTTTGATTATTATGATTATAAAATAAAGATTACATATATTGCAAATTGTTAACATCTTTCCAATTATAAAATATGAATCAAAACTTCAAGATCCTTTCATAGACACTGACAGGTTTATTCTTTAACTTGCATGGAAATGCAAATTACTTAGTATAGTCAAAACAACCTTGCATGAGAAAAAGTTTGGAATATTATGCTTCCTGATTTCAAGACTTGTTTTAAGACTATAATAACAAATTACGGTATTATCATAACTACAAGGCATCTATCAATTGACCACTATAAATATTCTAGAAATAGACGCAATTTTTATGGTCAACTCATTTTTATATTGTGCTAAAATATGCATATATGTAATTCATCATTTTAACAATTTTAAGTTCCCAAATTAATGACATTGAATATATTTATATTAATTTGCATCTATCAACTCTAATCATGTACAAATTAAACAGTAATTCACAATAAATCCCTCTTCTCATTCCCTAGTGAAAGGTATTCTACTTTCTTTCTGTGTACTGCTTTACCCAAATGGAAATTACACATTTGGAATTGTACCTTTGCATCTGGTGTATTTCACTAAACAAAATAACTTCACTGATAATCTATATTGTGATACCCATCACAATGCCATTCCTTTGTAGGAATAAGTAATAATCTATTGTATGTATATACTTTGCTTAATTTGCCTATCCATCTACTAAACAGGAGTTTGGGTTGCTTCTGTCTTCTGGTTCTCATAAATAACACTGCTATGAACATGAAAGTGACTGAAGTCAGTGTTTTCAATAATTTGTGTATGTTCTCATATGTGGAACTGCTGGATAAAGTGGTAATACTAGGCTATGTTTTATTTAGTAATTTATGAGATTTTTGATTTACAAACATTTACAAACCTGTTGCCTTTTTACTTTGATGACTGCTTTCTCTCATGTAAGAAAAGTTTTTAATTTTGATGAGACCATGGTAGTTTTTTTTATTATTGCCTGTACCTTTAGTCTTAGTGTTTTATCTAAGGATGATATTGAATTGCCAAATTCAATATCATGAATATTTTTTCATGTTTTTTTCTTGCATCTATGCTTTGTTCAAAATTGAGTTAATTTTTGCATTTGGTAAGGATCATTTAATTATTTTGATTTGCATCTCAGTTTTCCTGCTAGCTTTGGGTCTTGGCATTCTTGTTGAAAATCATTTAACTTAAATGCAAGAGTTTACTTCCATCCATCCTGTTGTATTCTATTGTTTTATATGTCTTTATTTTTTATATGTCAGGGCAACACTGGTTTGGTTACTCTATGTTTGTGGTAAACTTCGAAATCATGAAGTCTGTTTTGTCTGATTTATTTTTTAAGACAATTTTCGGTAATTGGAGTTATTTGAGAATCATAAACTAAGATGGATTTTCCCACTTTAGTAGAAATTGTGTTTGAAATTTTGATGGCAGTACCATTGAATTGATAGCTCAGCTTAGGTAGTACTAATAACTTAATAACATTAAGACCAATCTGTGAAAAGACTATGTTTTCATTTGTTTATTTAGTTATTAAAACAATGTTTATAGCTTGTATTATATAAATCTTTAGTTCTTTGATTTTTTTTTAATTACAGAAAATTTAATTCCTCTGTATGCTATTGTACATTGAATCATTGTCTTATTTTTCAAATTGTTCTTTGTTACCACATAGAAATCCAACTGATTTTGATGTGTTTACCATGTATCTCACTCCTATAAGGAATTCTTTCAGCTTAATTTTTTTTCTCTATAGAGTCCTCAGTTTCTCTTCATATATGATCAGGTCCCTACTAAGCAGTGATGTTTTCTATTTCCTTTGTTATTTGGATACTTCTTTTTTCTCTACACCTTCCACCTCTATTTCCTGCCTAATTTATCCAACTGGAACTTGCAGCATAATATTTAATAGAGAGGAGTGAAAACAGACTTCCTTGCTTTGGTTCTGATTTTAAGGGTAAAAAAAGCTTTCAAGCCTTTACCTTTTAAAGCTTTTCTGTGGATTTTTAATATTGAGGTAGTTTCTTATTATTCCTAGTTTGCGTAGTGTTGAAAGAGTGTTAACTGTTGTCATCAAAATTTGCAGAATGTGTCAAAAATTTCTTCTGCTTTGGCTGAAGTGATTGTTGTGTGTTCTTTCATTCTGTTAATGATGTGGAGATTCTTTGATTGAGTGACATATGTTGGAATATTTGCATTTCAGGAATAAATCCCAGATAATTAGAGCGTTCAGTTATTTTTATATGCTGCTGAATTTATTTTGCTAATATTTCATTGAGGATATCATCTTCAATGATCCTAAAGTATATTGATGTGTAGGGTTATTTTTGTTTTGTTTTGTTTTGTTTGTTTGTTTTTTGTAAAGTCATCTAGTAACATGTAAATGCTGGCTTCAAAACATCAGTTAGGTGGTTTTTCACCCTCTTCAATTTTCTGGATGAATTGAGAATTATATTAATTCATCTTTGTTTGATTGAAATAACCAGGACTTTTATTTGTTAGAAATATTTTATTGCTGATCCAATCTACTTACTAATATTCTACCTTTTCTATTTCTTTATGAATCAATTTGTATATACTGAATTTCTGAGAAATTGCCCATTTGATCTAGATTTTCAGTTAGTTGGCATACAGTTCTTAGTGAACTCTTGGAATTATTATTCTTTCTATTAAATTGATGGCAATGTCCTCATTTTTATTTCTGATTTTTTAAATTGGAATCTTTAGTCTTACTTAACCAATCTAGGTAAACATTTGTATTCCTTTCTTTTTCCTTTTTTTAAAGCATTCATGTTTATTTTTTAATTATTATTGGCTACATATATGTATATATACTTATATACATCATTGAATAAATGACATTCACATTTTTAATCTTTTTAAAGAACCGCATTTTAATTTCATTATTTTCTGTTACTTTTCTATTTGATATTTTATGAATTTTATGAAATTCTTTCTTTGTCATTAATTGTTGTAAGTTGTCTTTGTGCTTGTGATTAGACCTAGGTATACACTAGCAGTGTTCTCAGGTCTTTCTTAATCTTTCCTAGGCATGCATAAAATATCCCTATAAACACAGTTCATTTTAAAAATTCTGTTTTAAAGTTGGAAATGTAAGGAATGGCTAGAGCTCATTAAATTACTGAAGTTGCTTCAGTCAGTAAGGGTTACTTCAATAGCAACTTACCTGTTTTTCTATCTGTGTAATCAGAAGTAAAATAGTGAATTCCTGATATCATTATTGGAGACATTTATTGTTCACCCTATTTCCCATTAGGTAGTTGATTTATAGCTCCTCCAAACAGAGGCAAAATTGCCTGCCATTGGGCTGATGGAGGGAAATGGGGAGTTGTTCTCTGAGCTGAAAGTCATCATAGTTAACAAAGTCTTACCCTCTAAACCTACTGAAGGTTGCAATATTTATAGCAGAGTCCATAATTTCAAAATAATAATTTTTTGACATTGTCTCTATCTTCAGTTGTTTATGTGGGATGGATTCTGGATTCCTTCTACTGCCCATATTCCTTCCAATCATTGTTAAGTTGCTTTTTTGTATATATGCTTGAGAAAAGAAAAATTGCACCTAACCCTTACATTATGCAAATCACAAGTATTTTGGAAACGGGTTTACATACAAAAATGTGAAACTAGAACTATATAGGTACTGGACTCATACTGTACATGGATTAGATGTGCATGGATTAGATTTTTGACCCAGTATATTAACAGGTTTTCTGGAACACTTTATAACTTGTGATTACTTGATTGAGCTTTTCATATACACTTCAGATTAGGTAAGATATTTTCCTTCTATGGTAATTTGAAAACAATAGCACAATTCAATCAACAATTGCTAAAACTTTAATGAAAATAACATAGTGTCTGCTGCTCAAAATCATGCATCATATTTGTTAGATAAAGATATTACAGTTTCAGTTAGTTATTTGTCCTTCTGATAAGAAAATAAATATGCAGTCACTGCCATCTTCCTCTACTATATACAACTCTAAATCAGAGATAATGCTGACTGACCTACAGATATTATCCCTTCAACGCTACTTTAGGAGAAAGTCAAATTTAACCTATGCTATGGTTGAAATATAGACAATATGTTTTCCTAACACCAATGAGGCTTAAAGCAAATTAAATGGATACATATTTTAATCAGAGAGGCACAGTTTTCAAAAGTGTTGATTAGAGATTAAATTCCAAATATGGTTTAGTGTGTGTTTAGGAACAGTATAATCAGTAACTAAGTAGAATGTAATGTCAGAATTCAGAAACAACAAAATAAAGTAACTTTTATTAGTTTTGCTTGTGGAAGACAATACAATTTATACACTTAGCAGTGAGACTGTCATTTCCTGAAGGTAGTATTAATTTAAAATAATACTGTTTCTAACCCTAAAGTTTAGTGTTAATTTTTACATGGGGTGCAAGCAGAATGAAGTGTTGTTTAAGGTAAAGTTCAATACCTGTGAAAAATTTAATAAGAGAGGAGATTTCTGCCAGAATAGTGTCAAGTTTGGTGATAGATTTTAATGAAGTCTTGAAGGATGGATTAAGTATGTAGTCTCAAGTATGTATGTGTGTGTATATATTTGTATGTGTGTGAGTATATATAGTATATAAATGTATATTCTTGTTTCTCAGTATCAGACAGATATTAAATGTAGAACCAAAATCTGGTCTTTGGCACACATACAACATATGAATTACATACATGCATATATGTATGGGTATATATACACACACAAAGTTTCACAAAATAATTTTATATGTTAACAATCAGACCAGTACTTATAAGAAAATGCTATAAAAATTTAGCCTAAGTAAATACTTTTAATATCCTGAATCCAATTTAAGAGGAAAAAATCATGGATAAGTAAAAGTGAAATAGAAACTATTGCTTAAACACTTGCGTATCATTTATTAACGTAGTTGTGATGGTATTTTTGTCTCTGTTCTACTTAATTAGATGTTTGTATTTGGAGACAATCATTCTAAATGCACTTCAAATAAGATTAGGAAAGGGGAGTTTAACAGATTAAACAGATTTGACAGTCTAACAGATTAAAAATATACAGATAGAGAGTTATGGGTTACAAAATTGTGATTGTACTATAAAAACTATACTACAAAGCCACAGTAATTAAAACAGGTTGGTACTGGTCTAAAAACAGAAAGTAAGACCAATAGAACAGAACTGAAGCCCCTGAACTAAAGCCACACATATATAGTCAACTAATCTTTGAAAAAAGAGTGAAAAACTTATTTTGGAACAAGGAAAGCATCTTCAATAAATGGTGCTGGGAAAACTGGAACAAGACATGCAAAAAAATGAACCAGATACCTTCCTCACACCATGTACAAAAACAACTCAAAATGGATAAGATTTAGACATAAGACCTGAAACCATTAAATAGATAGAGGAAAACATGGGCGAAACCCTTCATGAGTTACAATTCAGAAACCCATTTTTGGCCACATCCATAGATGGCAAAAAATGAAGGAAAACATAAACAGCTGGGACTACATCAAACTAAAAAGCTTTTGTACAGAAAAAGAGATAAAAGAAAAAAGCAAAAAATCCCAACCAAGTGGGAAAAAATTTTTGCCTTCCATACAAGTGATAAGGGTCTGATAACAAAGATACACAAAGAACACACACAACTTAGCAAAAATAGAGCAAAGGACCCAGTTGAAAAATGGGGAGAAGATCTAAAAAGTCACTTCTCTAAAGAGGAAGTCTAAATGGCTATCAGGCACATGAAAAAATGTTCATCATTAGCAGTAAGGGAAATGCAAATCAAAACCACAATGAGATACCACCTTACACCAATAAGAATTGCCCACATCCAAAAAACAGACAAGTGCTGGCATGAATATGGAGAGAAAGGAACACTTTTACACTGCTGGTGGGAATGTAAACTGGTCCAGCCACTATAGAAAGCATTGTGGAGGACCCTCAACCTAATGAAAATGGAACTACCATTTGACCCAGCAATACCACTTCTGGGAATCTACCCAAAAGAGACCTCAACGTGGGTACAAAGATACATCTGTGCTTGGATGTTTATTGCAGCACTATCTATAACTTCGAGGTCCTGGAAACAACCCGAATGCCCCAAGACAGATGACTGGATGAAAAATATGTGGAGTATATATACACAATGGAATATTACGCATCAATTAAAAATGACAAATTTGATGAATTTTTGGTAATATGGATGTACCTAGAAGAAACCATACTGGCAGAAACAAGTCAGAAGGAAAAAAGACAAAAACCAAATGGTTGCACTAATATATGGACATATGGACAACCAAATGAAAGTTCGCAACTGCGGGAGGGGACCAGCTGGAGTGGCCAGGGAGGGGAGGTGGTGGGGGACCCCCAGGGTTCACAATGATGTGAAATTATATATATATATATATATATA